>JALXJV020000019.1:27798760-27990637 GCA_024633595.2 Lepomis macrochirus
AGACACTCTGAGCAAACTGATTTCATGAAGCACATTTTATTCAGGATTCACAGGAAGCTGCAGCACTCAGGATGCTTTCATGGAACTAAAGCTCAACATAAAGGATCAACATGTTTCCACATGAAATATCTGAACTAGTCATTCAGAGCATGAAGACACAGGAAGAAAGCAGCGTGAGAAATCCATCAGAGGGACATCAGCTTTCAGGACTCTTCACAAACACAGCAGAAGCTTTCTGTCTGCCTTCTCTTCTGGAGCGTCCTCTGTGCAGACTGATTTAGAAAACACTTTTATATGGACACTACAGTTCAAGGCTGGAATCACCTTGTTATAGTGAGGTTTTCAGGAAATGCTTATTTTGAAACAGTTTTGGCCCCAAAGAAGAATGAAATGATTAAAACTTCCATTTAGTTGATGTCCCCACAGTGCTGCATGACAGAAGAGACGCCTGTTAATTCCAGCTTGTTACAGACGTTATTGTGAACTTGACCCTGAAACAGGAAGCTGTTCATATTTAAACTTTAGACTTTGATGCTGAGCTTCCTGTTTCTTTTACCAATGACTTCTTCTCTTCTTATTTAACTGTTGCTCAGAGGAATCTTTGTCTCTTTCTGCCCTTTCAGTCGTACATGTACAAGACAAACCCTTTCACAATAAAACAGGAAATCAAAATCTGCCTGCTTCCTTTGTCTTCAGCCAGTTTGTCTTTGTCTTCTGGTGGAGCGTACCAGCCCTTTCTCTGTCTTTACCTGTGTCTTGGATTTCCTGCCTTTTGGATTTTGTTTCTTGCCATTATTAAAGCTTAAAACATTAAACTGGTGTCTCGTGCAGATGAGAGCTGGAACTCAAATACCAGATGACACAATCTTCATAATGTCAGCAGATCTTTATTGTTTGCAGCTCAGAGCATCATCAGCATTACACAGGTGTGACTGAGGAGAGGCAGTCTGTCCTCAGCTCTTATAGGACTTTGATACAACACACATTAACTGTAATCTTCTTTATTATTGAGAAAGATATTAAGATATATTATTAACATTGAACTAAACTGAAGGAAGTACACATCTGACGTTTAAAGGTGATTACATTTGAATTTCCTCATGAAGTTATGACATCATCATCACACTTCATAGAACTATAATGAAAAAAGACTTCTGTCCAGTTTGACAACAAAGACTCTTTCAACAACTGGTGTTTTTTTTCCTGACGTTTTTCAATTTTTTTGTCTAAAGTTCCCACATCACTGCAAAAATTATCTGCCAACAGAATGAGAATATTTCACTTGCTACTTAAGCTAAAAAAGCTTGGAAACAAGTGAAATTCTCTAACATAATAGAAAATAGAAATAGAAATATCTTGTCAGACAAAATGTATATTTTGCCTTCAATTAAGATAATTAATCTTACTAAGATTTTAGTTTTACGCAGTGATGGTCTGTTGTCTCCTCACAGCCTGCTTTCATAGTTGCCTCTCATTTCTCAGTTCTTCACATAAATACATTCTCCTTTCTCATGTTTTGATACAGGACACCTCCCTTCACATACAGTGCAGCAGCCATTATTCATGACCTTACAGTTTGCTTTACCCATCCATTTTGTGCATGGATAGTGACAGTTCCAGTGACATTTTGGACAGATGACAGCGTCTTTTCTAACACCAGGACAAATCATTTCGGTAGGTTCTTTAACACAGTTTTTTCACAGCCGTTATAGCACGACATTTCTTGTTCGTGTTTCTTCTGAGCTTCCTGAGTCTGTTGGATTTAAAAAGAAGTAAAGAAGCTGATTATTTTCATTTCTTTTGTTTTAAAAGAGCATTTTTTAGGTGTCAGAGCGTCTGAGTGTTTGATGAGAGCAATAATGTTCTTCTCCATGTTTTTTCCAAACAGTCTTAGTTTTAAGTTTAATTACACCTCCTCTGTGGTCATTACTGTTTTAGCACATGACTGTTTACCCACTCACTGACGACATGAATTAACAGTTTAGAAAACAGAAGCAGCTTCACAGTTCACAGATGGAGGCATCAACATGTTTCAGAGTTAAACTTGTTCACAACATCTGCTGCACTTACTGTGGAAATATCACCTGTCTGTCTGGAGGGAATACTTTCTACGTTACATATTAAATATAAGTTCACTGCATTTACTCTATGCTGTTAACTCCTGATCTGGATATCTTAAAGTATTTTTTAAAGTAAAGTGTTTTTACCTGTTAAGCTTCGTGAAGATCTCTGATACTGAGGAGGCAGCAGACAGCCGGCAGTTTTATAGAGAGAGGGTGGACGCTCCAGTGGTCACATGATTAATCAGAAACACTCAGAGACCAAAAGCAGAGACTGCAGTGAACTCTTGAGTACATTATCAGCTGTATTGTGAATAAATGAATATCACTTATTGTTTATATTAGAACCTGTAACTCCTTCTAAAGTGATGATCGCTGGAATAAACATCTTTAGAGTAACAGATCAGAGAAACAGTCACAGGCAGGAAGAGTTATTAGTGAACCAAAGTGCAGAAGAGAAACTGGAGAACAGCTGAGTTTAAAGTTAGAATTGAAAAGGTTTGGGTTCATTTCAGATCATCAGGAAGTTGGTTCCATCTGTGTGCAGCATCGCAGCTAAAAGCAGATTCACCCTGTTTGGTTCTGACTCCAGGTTCTACCAGCTGACTGCTTCCTAAAGATCTCAGGTTCCTAATGGGTTAATATTCTTCACAGAGATCAGAAATGTTTGTTGGCTTGTCCACCCTGCTGGAAATGAAGGCTTGAAAGAGTTTCTCTAAATCTAAATAAAAGGCTGATTCAGTTATTTTCTTGCTGCTGAAGCTCAGACCTGAGTCTACTAAAACACCAAGACTTCTAATGTTTTACCTTCCAGGTCTGGACTCAAGCTGAGCAATAACTTTTCTTCTTTTCTTCGTCCTTGTTGCCAAATATATTTATGTCAGCTCTGTGTTTAATTAACGAAACTTTAAGTGCATTCATCTTTAATTTAAATGTTTCAAACACTGTTGGAGTGAGTCAAAGGAACCACAGTCACTTAGTTAAAGTAAATAATCTCTTCTGACTGGTGATAGAGATGTAAATCAGATCACTGCGGCCATTTCTGATCACGTTAATTTCTTTTAATGTCAACTTGACACTGTCCAAAATAAAACTGCCACGTGTCATTTCATTCAGAAATATTAAGGACATTAATTTAAACACTTTTGTCACGACCAGGCTCAAAGGCCCTGACAAAAAGCGGGAAAGGACTCAGCAATTGACTTAACAAGGTTTTTTGTAACATAAAATAAGCAAAACAATACCTGAATAATGAGATGGGTTAGTCAGCAACATCAGTTGCATAAGTGTGGATGAGTGATCGTGGTGTAAAGTGTTGAGGTGTTAAAATAAAACGAACAGGCAACGAAAACCAAAACGTGCAGCTGCTGGCAGAGAGGATGAGAGAGCGAGATCATCTTGGAGGTGGAGCTTTTATCTCCTGTGCAGCACTGGGACCAGGTGTTCCTGATCGAGAGGGACCTCTGCAATCAGCTCCTCAAAAACAGAAGACCACTAAAATACACATTTGTGAATAGTGAAATTTTTGTGAAAAATACTAAACATTTGTGGATTATTTTCTGTTGGTGAAAAATAATAAAGTCTAATTAAATCTTCCAGTGTTCCATAAGGCTCTAAAGTCAAAATCAGACCTTCCTGTTCAGGTATTTACTTAACCAGGTTCATCCACTTCCCCCTCCGGGGCCTCTTTATTTGCCTCCCTTGCATTTTACAACTTTTGGAATAAACATAAACCAGCGTCCATACTTTTTACTCTGATAGCTACATGCTGTATAAGAACAGACATAAACAACGTCACCTTCTGATTCAGTCACCTCCAATGTCAAGGATCTCAAGTAAGTTTTTTTATCTTTGCTGTTACTGTTTTCAAATTGAATTTTCTACACAAGAACACAGCCATGGAAACACTACTACTAAAAACGTCTCGGGTTACGTAGGTAACCCTTGTTCCCCGAAAAAGGGGAACGAGACACTGCGTCGGTGACGACACTATGGGAACGCCTCTAGGCGTGGCAGGGCTGAATGTGAATGAAAACTACTCCAATCCTATTGGCTCAGTGAGAGCGGTAGCATGTGGCGCGTAACCGTGGCATTATATAAACGCCCGGCACATAGGTACATCAGCCTTAACTATGAAGCAAGGCACTCCAGGCGGGAGAGGTGCGGTGAACCGGCGCGGTGTCTCGTTCCCCTTTCTCGGGGAACAAGGGTTACCTACGTAACCGAGGCGTTCCCCTCGAGGGAACTCGAACTGCGTCGGTGACGACACTATGGGAACGAGATACCCACTATGCCGTGCGAAGCCCCGCCTGCCCTAGCGTGCAGGCACTCTGTGGAGCGCGACTAAAGGGAGAGCTCTGGTGCGAGTGCGGAGGGAAGGTCCAGACTGTAAAACCGGATAAAGGTGTGAGGAGTGGCCCAGCCAGCCGCATCACAAACCTCCTGGAGGGATGCTCCAGAGAAAAGAGCCGCGGAGGCTGCCATGCCTCTCGTGGAGTGAGCCCTCACAGCCATAGATGAAGGCAATTTGCGCACCTGATAGGCCAGGGAGATTGTCTGAACAATCCAGTTACTGATGGTCTGTTTGGAAGCCGGGAGCCCAGCCTTTGGAGATCCAAAACATACCAGTAACTGATCTGCCTTCCTCCACTGGGAGGACCTCACGGTGTATATACTCAGTGCCCTGACAGGGCAGAGTAAGTGAAGTCTCCCGTCCTCTACCGTCACATGTGGTGGAGGATGAAATGCCTGCAATACTACTGGCCCCACCCTGTTGGATTGCACCTTGGGAATGCACCCCGGGGAGGGTGCAAGATGGCCCTGATGTCCCCTGGGGCAAACTCCAGGCATCGAGGGAGACCGATAGGGCCTGGAGGTCCCCACCCTCCTCAGAGAGGTGATAGCGAGGAGAAAAACCATTTTCAGGGTCAGGTACTTGGCCTCGGCCGAGTCCATGGGTTCGAAGGGGGCCTCAGCCAATGCTTCAAGAACCACCGTAAGGTCCCAGGTGGGAACTCTGGGGCGAGTTGCAGGTCTCATCCTCCGGGTCCCACGGAGGAATCGTACGACTAAGGGGAGTCTCCCCAGAGGCCCATCCCTAGAAGGCGCGTGGAAAGCCGATATAGCTGCCACGTAAACCTTGAGGGTGGACGGGGAAAGGCCCGCAGAGAAGCGGTCCTGCAAAAACTCCAGCACCTGAGCCACCGGGCAGGTAACTGGGTCCACCATGTGTGTCCTACACCATGTGGAAAACACCTTCCATTTCATGCCGTACATCCTCCATGTGGACGGGGCCCTGGAGCTAAGGAGTGTCTCGACTGTTCCGGCCGTGAGGCCCGCATCTAGGTACTGCGCCCCCTCAGGGGCCAGACCCACAGCTGCCACAGGGCGGGGCAAGGGTGAAGAACCCGGCCCCCCTCCCGGGACAACAGGTCTCTCCTCAGAGGTACCTGTCATGGCGGACCGTCCAGGAGAGCCGTCGAGTTCGAGAACCATACTCGGGTCGGCCAGAACGGTGCTACTACTAGTAGTCGGGTTCCATCCTGGCGGACCCTCTCCAGGATCCCGGGAGCAAAGCGACTGGGGAAATCGCGTACAGACGTAGCCTGGGCAACGAGTGTACCATGGCGTCCAGCCCTAGTGGGGCTGGGGGTGTCAGGGAAAACCATAGAGGATAGTGCGCAGTCTCTTGAGACGCAAACAGATCCACGTTTATGGGCCCGAACCTTTCGCATAACGACTTCACCATCTCGGGGTGAAGTCTCCATTCCCCGTGCGTCAGCGCCTGCCTCGACAGCAGGTCTGCTCCCGTATTCTGAGTCCCAGGGATAAACATCGCTCTGAGAGACAGGAGTCTCTGCCGGGACCACAGGAGGATCTGATGCGCCAGTTGCAAGAGAGGGCGCGAGTGCAGACCGCCCTGGTGATTCAGACAGGCCACCACTGCCATATTGTCAGATCTGACAAGAACGTGGTGACCCAGGAGTTCGGGCAGGAAGCTCCTCAGAGCCAACATCTCGAGGCAATTGATGTGCCATGACGATTGATGCTCCTGCAAAAAACCCCTGTGTTGAGCGGTCTCCCATGACCGCGCCCCACCCAGTGAGGGAAGCGTCTGTCGAAACGATTACACGGCGACAAGATGCCCCTAGCTTGGGTCTTTGGGACAGGAACCAAGGTTTCCTCCATTGTGATAGAGACGCGAAGACATGTATGCGTAACCCGTATCAGGCGGAGCGGATTCCCCGTCCCTTGGTCCTTAGCCTCCACTGCGGGGGTCCCATGTGCAGCAGTCCAGATGGTATTATGCTGGATGCAGCCGCCAGGAGACCCAGCACTTGTTGAAAGTGTTTTATAGTGGCGGCGTGGCCTCACTTCACCCCTGCTGCGGCAGCCAATATGGTGTCGACATGAGCCTGAGATAATTGTGCCTGCATCATTGTCGAGCCATACTACCCTAGGACTGTAGTCCGTTGGGTGGAGTGCCAGCACACTCTGCAGTGCGTTGAGCCTCAGCTCTAAGCGCAGCAGATGGGCCAAACGACATCTCGATGCCGAACCGCCAACTCACAAGACTGGGCTCAGATAAGCCAGCTGTCGATGAGTTGAAAATCCAGATGCCCTGGAGCCTCAGCGGGGCCAGTGCTGCATCCATACACCTGGTGAATGTGCGAGGGGAAGTGCCAGGCTGAATGGAAGAACCCGATACTGGTAAGCCACACCCCCAAAGGCGAACCCATGGAACTTCCTGTAAGAAGGACGGATGGAGACGTCCTGTCCCAACACCGGACCTTGCTCCGGGCAGACCATAGTCCAACCCACCCTAGTGAACTTCAGAGGGCGGGTCTTGAACTTTAGTCGATACCCATTTATGGCAGTGTGCAGCGCTTGTGGAGAATGATCGTCAGGCTCCGCCAAACTTTCTGCAAAATCTGCCAACGGAACCAGCTCCTTGGGGCTGGTGGTCGGTGTCTCGTGTGATTTTCAGGTGGACCCCTGAAGCCCCAGAACGGCAGGGGAGAGCCACCGAAGATCCACGGTGAGTGAGTCCGGATGCTGCCTGCAGACCTTCGTGGCAGGCAGTACAGCATGGACTCAATGGTGGCAGAGTGCGTCCCGAGCGTGTAGCGGCGGGATAACATCACCTGTTGCCGCGGCGGAGGGACCTCGGAACAAGCCCTCGGGGCTAGTGATCAGTATCTCGTGTGATTGTCAGGTGGACCCCTGAAGCGCCAGAAGCGGCAGGGGAGAGCCACCTAAGATCCACGGTGAATGAGTCCAGATGCGCCTGCAGACCGCCGGGGCAGGCAGTACAGCGTGGACTTCGATGGCGGTGGAGTGCGTCCCGAGCGTGTAAACAGCGGGATAACATCACCTGTTGCCACCGGCGGAGGGGACCTCGGTCGGCCTCCGGGGGGGGTTAAACGGAAGGACGGATGGAGACGTGGGAATAGGCGTCCTTAAGATCCCTCATGACGAACCAATCCCTGGATTGGATGTGCGTCACGATGGCGGGGATGATGCACATCTTGAACCTGTATCTTCCCAGAGACCGGTTCTGAACCCGCAGATCCAGGATCAGGCGCAGGCCTCCATCCTTCTTGGGAGCGAAGCAGTACCGGCCACGCCTCTGCGAAATCCAACCCCTCGGGGCTGGTGGCTCCGGCCGAACAGTGAAAGCTCGGTGGTGGTTAGCGCGTACCGAGCGCCTCGGCGGCGGGAAACTGCGCTAGTGGCCACTCTGGAGGGGACCTCAGTAGGCCTCCGGGGCTGAAACACAGAGCCAGGACCTGCTCGCTTGGACCCTGCGCAAGCGAGCAGGTCCTGGCTGGAGCGTCACTTCGCGTCCCAAGATGTTCGAGGGGGACCGCGAGAACCACACTTTGCTTGCAAAGTCTGCCAACGGAACCAGCCCCTCGGAGCTAGTGGTCGGTAAAGCTCTCGGATGGTCCCCTGAAGTATGTCGCCAGGACAGACTCGCCGATGATCTGCAACCTGGGGCCCGAGCCTCTGATCGATTGCCGCCCCTCGGGGCCGGCAGAGCAGAGACGGCTCGGTGCTGATCAGCGCATCCCGAGCGCCTCAGCGGCAGGAACATGCTCGTTGATGATCTGCAACCTGGGGCCCGAGCCTCCGATCGACTGTCGCCCCTCGGGGCCGGCAGAGCAACGACGGCTCGGTGGTGATCAGCGCGTCCCGAACGCCTCGGCGGCGGGATGAAACATAAAGTCAGGACCTCTTTGCCAGAGCGTCTTCCACCCGTGGCATCGCTCCATAGCCGCTATCCTTAATCCCCGTCATATTGCTGTACTCCAGCAACAGGGGAGTAGACAGCCTGGCAGAGAAAGGCTTATCCCATGATTTACATAACTCGTTATGCAAATCCGGGAAAAATGGCAAAGAGAGGCGCTGTGGCTTTTTTGCTCTTTTTTTTCTTATTCCTTGCTGAGTGGCTCCGAAGGAAGCGATCATCCAGCCTACTGCTGGCATTCGGCTTCTGCGTAGCTTGCGGCCAATCCAGGCTGAGCCTAGCCACAGCCCGCGTCACCACTTCCAACAGTTCATCATAATCTGGCGCGGCGCTCCTCTGATGACGCCCGACCCGACACCGGAAGTCTTCCTCCTCCTCTACGACGCCTAGCACATCTAGCTCCTCAGAGCCAGAGTGCAACAATCCGGCGAGCCGTCCCGATCAAAGAAGCCGAAACACGGGCTTACGAACGGGAACAAGGAGAGTCGGAGTTAGCCGCGGACTGGAGAGAAAGGACATCCGCCGTCTCGAAATCCGCCAGTAGATCCTGCTGCGATCCCCATGACCGGCGCTGCCGGTCTGCCTCAGCAACCGCGAGGCCCAGAGCCACGGGAGAGGCGAATCTGAAGCGTCCTCAGCAAACAGCGCCCTACGAGACCTCAGTACTCGTAGGGGCAAAGCCTCGCAATGGTCACATGCAGCTCCCTCGAGAGCTGCCGTGGCGTGCGGCAGGCCCAGACAAGCGACACACAGCTCATGTGAATCTCCTACCGTGAGAAATCGCTCTGACAAGGAGGCACACATCTGCGGAACTGGTCCTGTCTCTGCGATGCTGAAGACATGCTGCTACTTCCAGGTAAGAACTTTTGCCAAGGTTTGTGGGAGCTTCCATTAACAACAAACAGCCAACGTGCCTGCTGAATAGAGAAGGCTGATGTACCTATGTGCCGGCGTGCTTATATCGCCTACTGGTTACGCCGTCACATGCTACCGTTCTCACTGAGCCAATAGGATTGGAGTAGTTTTCATTCACATTCAGCCCTGCCACGCCTAGAGGCGTTCCCATAGTGTCGTCACCGACGCAGTTCGAGTTCCCCTCGAAGGGGAACAGAGAGAAAGATATCAGTGGTGAACACACAGCAGAAACGGACTCACAAAGCACGACTCCAGGTAGTTAACAGTAAATGGATTTATTGAACATCACCCAAAAATCACAAAAGACAGGAATTAAAGTGCAAAACATGAAGCATGGATAAAACACAATAACAGGAAAAAACACTATTGTAACACTAGAACTCTCTGTAGAGAGAACAAAGGAATCTTGTACTGAAATCAGGGAGGAGCTGGTTTCTGTGCACAAGGACAGGAGAGACAGTGAGATAGCATCAAAATATATCTCCTCATGCCACCAACTGAGGACAAGCAGCGAAAACTCAGGCTGAACTAGCAAATAAATAATTGTACGGTAAAATGTTGAAATTATTATTATTATTTTCATTATTTGTTATTTCATTAATTATTCATATGAAAAAGGACCATAAATACTTAATGGGTTTATTTGGTTGTTTCTTTTTTTACATTTCACATTTGATAATTATTTTATTAATATATTATTGTTTCTTAATTGATCCTAAACATAAAATTACTTCTATACTATTACTTTTACAACTGACCTATGATGCGCGTGCACACACACTCCCACTTACTTTTTGTTTTTTGTTTTTGATGAACGATATAAATTAGATTCACAACGCACACACAGACACACAGTTCCTATTATTTTATTAGTTTATTATTTAATAAATGCATTGCTCTTTTGGATTATCCTTGAGGTTGAAATTGAACTGAGAGAGAGACAGTCAAGAAACTCTTGTCCAAATAGTTATTTTTGCTTTGATTGATGGTTTAGTTTCTAACTGGTTTATTAAAGCAGTGCCGGCTTGAGAAAGGTGTGTGTGTTGCAGGATTTGTTAGTCTCTGACTAGCTTTCAGATGTGACTTCCTTTGTCAGAAACAAGCAAGTTCGGTTTACATTGTATGCAATTTGAAAAAATCATTCTACTGAAACTGCTACCTTGCACTTGATAGAGCAAATTAAATCTCGGCTCGACAAAGGAGGAGTAGTTGGTGCTGTATTTTTAGATATCAGTAAAGCATTTGATACAGTTAATCATGACATGTTAATATCAAAGCTCTCTAAATTTAATTTTTCATCTAGAACACTGGCATGGATGTCTTCATATTTATCCAACAGAATGCAATGTGTTAAAGTTTGTGATACATTCTCCACTTACATGAAGTGTACAATGGGTGTTCCACAAGGGTCAGTGTTAGGTCCAATATTGTTTAGTTTATATATTAATGATCTGGCTGAACAGTGTCAAGATGTAGACCTGCAAATGTATGCTGATGACACTGTTATATAAACACATGCGAAAACAGCTTAACTGGTAGCAGCCAAGTTAACAAGTGCATTGAAAATGATCTCACAGTGGCTTGATCATTCATATCTTAGTCTGATAGTCTGACTCTTTGACACAACCTACTCCCACTGACATTTTTGTTAATGGTGAAAGGATTGACATAGTCACTGATTTGAAATATCTTGGTGTGACCTTGGACCCAAATTTGAATTTTAAGAAACATGTCAAAAATATGGTTAAAACCATTAAGTACAATATAGTTAAATTTAGACATATCACAAACTGTCTATCATTTAATGCAGCTAGAATATTTATGCATGGCATGATCCTTTCACACATGTCTTACTGCATTACATGCTGGGGGCAGGCTGGTGACACAACTATTAGACCTCTGGAGTCTTTGTATAAACAAACTCTTAAAATTTTGGATAAAAAACCTAATCAGTATCATCATTGCAGAATACTTCAGAAATATAATTTGTTTAGTTTTGATAATTTTATATTGTTTTCTAAATTGTGTTTAGTATTTAAAATTTTAAATGGCTTGGCTCCTCTTCCACTTTATGATTTTGTGTTTACTCGTTCAGTAAAATCAATTAGGTCCTTGAGAATCTCCTCTACTCGGACTGTGTCATACCATTTCGTCAGCACTGCATTAGGCCAGTCTGCTTTTTTCTGTAAAAGCTACAAACCAGTGGAACACCCTGCCTGACGATGTAAGGAGCAACTCCATCAGTATGTTTAAAGCAAAGTTGAAATGCCACTTAAAAGCTACTCAGCTTTGCAATCATTGATGCAGATTTTTTATCTGAGATTCTTAACTTGCTTAATTTACTAATTTAATTGATTGATTGGTAAATGTCATGTTTTATTATGAGTGGTTCACATTGTATGTCTTGCTTCTTTTTCGGTGGAACTTTGTGTGTTTATGTTACCTGGTGTGCTGTT
Source organism: Lepomis macrochirus (assembly GCA_024633595.2). Taxonomy (NCBI): domain Eukaryota; kingdom Metazoa; phylum Chordata; class Actinopteri; order Centrarchiformes; family Centrarchidae; genus Lepomis; species Lepomis macrochirus. The sequence continues at coordinate 27,810,442 of JALXJV020000019.1, forward strand.
GGTTTGTGCTGGGGCTGAGCTATTTGGCTTGGAGCTGTGTCAACCCTAGCGAATGTACTTCTTATTATTGTATTGTTACTTACCATGACCTGCCAAGGGACTGTAGATGCGAATTAGTTTGAAGCTATAATCTGGTACAGTACATCAAATGGTAACGTTTATGTTTTACTGTACGCTGTCCCTTTTAAATAAAGAATAAATAAAATAAAAAATTAAGTGAAGTCATCGCCCTATGCCAGCTGGGATAGGCTCCAGCCCCCCCGCGACCCTGTATGCAGGATATAAGCGGTTGACGATTGATGGATTAAGTGAAGTCACACATCTGATTTTCAGTTCAAGTATCAGCATGGAATTTATCTTTGTGGAATTTATTTCCCACCTATAGAAACTCCACATTATAAAGAGGGGATATTTGGTGTTCTCCTCACAGAAATCACCCACTTTCAGGGAAATGTGATACAATCTGAACTGAACTGAACTCTTGAGCACATTCCAGACCGCAGAAGAGGCAGAAGGGCAGAGGTCACATATCCGCTCTCGCTTGGACCCTGCGCAAGCGAGCAGGTCCTGGCTGGAGCGTCACTTCGCGTCCCAAGATGTTCGAGGGGGACCGCGAGAACCACACTTTGCTTGCAAAGTCTGCCAACGGAACCAGCCCCTCGGAGCTAGTGGTCGGTAAAGCTCTCGGATGGTCCCCTGAAGTATGTCGCCAGGACAGACTCGCCGATGATCTGCAACCTGGGGCCCGAGCCTCTGATCGATTGCAGCCCCTCGGGGCCGGCAGAGCAGAGACGGCTCGGTGCTGATCAGCGCATCCCGAACGCCTCAGCGGCAGGAACATGCTCGTTGATGATCTGCAACCTGGGGCCCGAGCCTCCGATCGACTGTCGCCCCTCGGGGCCGGCAGAGCAACGACGGCTCGGTGGTGATCAGCGCGTCCCGAACGCCTCGGCGGCGGGATGAAACATAAAGTCAGGACCTCTTTGCCAGAGCGTCTTCCACCCGTGGCATCGCTCCATAGCCGCTATCCTTAATCCCCGTCATATTGCTGTACTCCAGCAACAGGGGAGTAGACAGCCTGGCAGAGAAAGGCTTATCCCATGATTTACATAACTCGTTATGCAAATCCGGGAAAAATGGCAAAGAGAGGCGCTGTGGCTTTTTTGCTCTTTTTTTTCTTATTCCTTGCTGAGTGGCTCCGAAGCGAAGCGATCATCCAGCCTACTGCTGGCATTCGGCTTCTGCGTAGCTTGCGGCCAATCCAGGCTGAGCCTAGCCACAGCCCGCGTCACCACTTCCAACAGTTCATCATAATCTGGCGCGGCGCTCCTCTGATGACGCCGGCCCGACACCCGGAAGTCTTCCTCCTCCTCTACGACGCCTAGCACATCTAGCTCCTCAGAGCCAGAGTGCAACAATCCCGGCGAAGCGCGTCCCCGATCAAAAGAAGCCGAAACACGGGCTTACGAACGGGAACAAGGAGAGTCGGAGTTAGCCGCGGACTGGAGAGAAAGGACATCCGCCGTCTCGAAATCCGCCAGTAGATCCTGCTGCGATCCCCATGACCGGCGCTGCCGGTCTGCCTCAGCAACCGCAGGCCCAGAGCCACGGGAGAGCGTAATCTGGCGTCCTCAGCAAACAGCCCTCACGAGACCTCAGTACTCGTAGGGGCAAAGCCTCGCAATGGTCACATGCAGCTCCCTCGAGAGCTGCCGTGGCGTGCGGCAGGCCCAGACAAGCGACACACAGCTCATGTGAATCTCCTACCGTGAGAAATCGCTCTGACAAGGAGGCACACATCTGCGGAACTGGTCCTGTCTCTGCGATGCTGAAGACATGCTGCTACTTCCAGGTAAGAACTTTTGCCAAGGTTTGTGGGAGCTTCCATTAACAACAAACAGCCAACGTGCCTGCTGAATAGAGAAGGCTGATGTACCTATGTGCCGGCGTGCTTATATACGCCTACGGTTACGCCGTCACATGCTACCGTTCTCACTGAGCCAATAGGATTGGAGTAGTTTTCATTCACATTCAGCCCTGCCACGCCTAGAGGCGTTCCCATAGTGTCGTCACCGACGCAGTTCGAGTTCCCCTCGAAGGGGAACAGAGAGAAAGATATCAGTGGTGAACACACAGCAGAAACGGACTCACAAAGCACGACTCCAGGTAGTTAACAGTAAATGGATTTATTGAACATCACCCAAAAATCACAAAAGACAGGAATTAAAGTGCAAAACATGAAGCATGGATAAAACACAATAACAGGAAAAAACACTATTGTAACACTAGAACTCTCTGTAGAGAGAACAAAGGAATCTTGTACTGAAATCAGGGAGGAGCTGGTTTCTGTGCACAAGGACAGGAGAGACAGTGAGATAGCATCAAAATATATCTCCTCATGCCACCAACTGAGGACAAGCAGCGAAAACTCAGGCTGAACTAGCAAATAAATAATTGTACGGTAAAATGTTGAAATTATTATTATTATTTTCATTATTTGTTATTTCATTAATTATTCATATGAAAAAGGACCATAAATACTTAATGGGTTTATTTGGTTGTTTCTTTTTTACATTTCACATTTGATAATTATTTTATTAATATATTATTGTTTCTTAATTGATCCTAAACATAAAATTACTTCTATACTATTACTTTTACAACTGACCTATGATGCGCGTGCACACACACTCCCACTTACTTTTTGTTTTTTGTTTTTGATGAACGATATAAATTAGATTCACAACGCACACACAGACACACAGTTCCTATTATTTTATTAGTTTATTATTTAATAAATGCATTGCTCTTTTGGATTATCCTTGAGGTTGAAATTGAACTGAGAGAGAGACAGTCAAGAAACTCTTGTCCAAATAGTTATTTTTGCTTTGATTGATGGTTTAGTTTCTAACTGGTTTATTAAAGCAGTGCCGGCTTGAGAAAGGTGTGTGTGTTGCAGGATTTGTTAGTCTCTGACTAGCTTTCAGATGTGACTTCCTTTGTCAGAAACAAGCAAGTTCGGTTTACATTGTATGCAATTTGAAAAAATCATTCTACTGAAACTGCTACCTTGCACTTGATAGAGCAAATTAAATCTCGGGCTCGACAAAGGAGGAGTAGTTGGTGCTGTATTTTTAGATATCAGTAAAGCATTTGATACAGTTAATCATGACATGTTAATATCAAAGCTCTCTAAATTTAATTTTTCATCTAGAACACTGGCATGGATGTCTTCATATTTATCCAACAGAATGCAATGTGTTAAAGTTTGTGATACATTCTCCACTTACATGAAGTGTACAATGGGTGTTCCACAAGGGTCAGTGTTAGGTCCAATATTGTTTAGTTTATATATTAATGATCTGGCTGAACAGTGTCAAGATGTAGACCTGCAAATGTATGCTGATGACACTGTTATATAAACACATGCGAAAACAGCTTAACTGGTAGCAGCCAAGTTAACAAGTGCATTGAAAATGATCTCACAGTGGCTTGATCATTCATATCTTAGTCTGATAGTCTGACTCTTTGACACAACCTACTCCCACTGACATTTTTGTTAATGGTGAAAGGATTGACATAGTCACTGATTTGAAATATCTTGGTGTGACCTTGGACCCAAATTTGAATTTTAAGAAACATGTCAAAAATATGGTTAAAACCATTAAGTACAATATAGTTAAATTTAGACATATCACAAACTGTCTATCATTTAATGCAGCTAGAATATTTATGCATGGCATGATCCTTTCACACATGTCTTACTGCATTACATGCTGGGGCAGGCTGGTGACACAACTATTAGACCTCTGGAGTCTTTGTATAAACAAACTCTTAAAATTTTGGATAAAAACCTAATCAGTATCATCATTGCAGAATACTTCAGAAATATAATTTGTTTAGTTTTGATAATTTTATATTGTTTTCTAAATTGTGTTTAGTATTTAAAATTTTAAATGGCTTGGCTCCTCTTCCACTTTATGATTTTGTGTTTACTCGCTCAGTAAAATCACTTAGGTCCTTGAGAATCTCCTCTACTCGGGACTGTGTCATACCATTTCGTCGCACTGCATTAGGCCAGTCTGCTTTTTCTGTAAAAGCTACAAACCAGTGGAACACCCTGCCTGACGATGTAAGGAGCAACTCCATCAGTATGTTTAAAGCAAAGTTGAAATGCCACTTAAAAGCTACTCAGCTTTGCAATCATTGATGCAGATTTTTTATCTGAGATTCTTAACTTGCTTAATTTACTAATTTAATTGATTGATTGGTAAATGTCATGTTTTATTATGAGTGGTTCACATTGTATGTCTTGCTTCTTTTTCGGTGGAACTTTGTGTGTTTATGTTACCTGGTGTGCTGTTGGTTTGTGCTGGGGCTGAGCTATTTGGCTTGGAGCTGTGTCAACCCTAGCGAATGTACTTCTTATTATTGTATTGTTACTTACCATGACCTGCCAAGGGACTGTAGATGCTAATTAGTTTGAAGCTATAATCTGGTACAGTACATCAAATGGTAACGCTTATGTTTTACTGTACGCTGTCCCTTTAAATAAAGAATAAATAAAATAAAAAAATTAAGTGAAGTCATCGCCCTATGCCAGCTGGGATAGGCTCCAGCCCCGCCGCACCCTGTATGCAGGATATAAGCGGTTGACGCATTGATGGATTAAGTGAAGTCACACATCTGATTTTCAGTTCAAGTATCAGCATGGAATTTATCTTTGTGGAATTTATTTCCCACCTATAGAAACTCCACATTATAAAGAGGGGATATTTGGTGTTCTCCTCACAGAAATCACCCACTTTCAGGGAAATGTGATACAATCTGAACTGAACTGAACTCTTGAGCACATTCCAGACCGCAGAAGAGGCAGAAGGGCAGAGGTCACATATCCGCTTCTAGCGACATGTTTCTGCAGGATTTCACTGTTTCTGTGAAATCATGTGACTCACAGGGTTCCACCATCTCTGTATAAAATGTCCGTAGAGATGGTGGACGCAGTCTCAGAGACCAAAGCAGAGACTGCAGTGAGTCCATCACGGTCTGTTCCTCTGCTGTTTTGTGAATAAATGATGTGATTTACATTAGAACATATAACTCCATCTAAAGTGACGAGGACTTAAATAGACATATTTGTGTCAGAGTAATAGATCAGAGATGCAGTCACAAGGCAATAAGATGCAGGCTCCACCTCCCCGCTCTCTTGCAGGTTTCGTTGCTTTCTGCAATTGTTGTTTTCCTCTGCTGTTTCCTGTTGTCCTCACCCCATGTCTGCCCCCCCGTCCAGCCCAGTGACAAATTAATACATAAAAAAATAAATAATAAAACAAAGGAGTATATTAAAACTCTCTTGCTAAAGTAAAATCTGACACAACATGGTATTCAGCTGCTCATACTGTCTACCAAAGAAGAAAGAAGGAAAAACCCTGTGGTCACACCAGAACTCTGGGCTGAAACAACAACACAATCTTGTACTGACATCAGGGAGGAGCTGGTTTATGTGCACAAGGACAGGAGAGACAGTGAGATAGCATCAACATATATCTCCTCATGCCACGAACTGAGGACAAGCAGTGGAAACTCAGGGGTCAGGTGCCCAGTGGGTGAACTATTGCCTCCTGTCGGTTGGCGTGTTATGACGTTCAGGTTGAAAGTGCTGTATAGTCTGTGTTTCTTTCTCCCTGTGTAGTTATTTTAATGCAGAAAGTTTTCCACCTCCCTTTATTGGGTGTCTTGTTTTGACACACTTTGCATAAAGTGCATGTTTTCTGTTTGTTAACAGTTTGCTGCTTGTGCATTTCTCTTCTTGGTCCAAACACATTTTTTTTCTGTCAGAGACGCATTGTGTTTTCCTGCCGCACAGAGGAGGAGGAGTCTTCAAGGAGTGATGAGCGGGACGGTGGCCCAGAGGGCAATATGCCACCTGCTGAAGCCCCTGCTACCCCATGTCCCTGGCAGGCATGAAGATGTCCAAAAAACAGAAGTGGGCTGAGCAGGACCAGTTCTGTGACCCCAGGGTGGACCTTATGCAGAGGCAGTTGGAGGGATTTACTTAAGACCATCGAATGCATGGCTGTAACTCAGCACCGCCTTTTGGATATGCCACACCGGCCTCCTCCATGTTTGCCTCCACATCCTGATGCTGTGGCTCTTGCTGCCTCAGATAATCTGGATAAGACCAGCAGCTCTGGCTGTGGCTCCTCTGGGCGGATGGAAGCCTGTGACCTTGGAGAGACGTGGCGGTCTCTAGCTGCCTCGTTTTGTGAAGCGTAAGAGAACAATACTGAGAAATTCTATCTATGAAGCACGCTGACCTGAACTGAAGGGAACTGACTGCAGTGAACTCTCAGCACATTTCAGACTGCTGAAGGGCAGCACAGAGCTCCCTCCCTCTCTGCAGACGTCTCTGCATGATTTCACTGTTACTATGAAATCATGTGACCACAGGCTTCCACCATCTCTGCAGAAAATATCCCTACAGATGATAGACGCCTCGTGGTCACACGATTTCACAAAAACAGGCTCAGAGAAAAAAAAGCAGGAATTACAGGAAACCAAAGCTACTGAATCTCTGAACTCTCCCTCTCTAAGGAATAGGAAGTGATTCTAATCCAAAACACTTTCTGTTAAAGCTAATGAAAGTTTCCTCATAGTTCGCTACCTCTTTATTTTGGGTGTGGGCTTCAAAAATCAGGTTTTTCTCACAGGTCTGTAAATGGAACAGAATGAAAGTAGCTTGGTGCATCGTTGTTCCAGCTAATCAGCAACAGCTGGCCTTCATGCTGACGCACAGGAGTCATGAGGAGAGACAGTTGGATGCACCAACAGTCCAAGTGTTTAAAAACAATATGATATTCTTTGTGTGGTTCATCAAAGGTGATAAATGATGGGAACGTCCCTCGAGCTGAGCTCAACTCTGCACAATGCTGGTGAAGCTGGTGCTCACACCACACTCACATACACACTGTGCCTACACATAACACTGACGCCCCTCCTCAAGAGTTAGGGTTACAATCTTGGATGTATTCACCCACTTAAACCTTTATTTAAATATTTTTTCTTTTTGCATGTATATTTACAGCATTATATGTTGAAATGTATATTGTAATTCACTGTATATTAACTTATTGGGAGAAAACAGGTAGTTCTATGTAAAATCAGACGTTGAGCGCCCCCTGTATCGCAAAAATGGTTTGATCCTCATTTCACTTCAGCCCTCGGACTGTGAAATTGACAATCGAATTATCCTGCGGCCATCGAAACATCAAATCTTCTACTGTTCGGGGTCAGCCCTGGACTCTATTATACAATCATCCAAAGTGATGTAGGATGTTTCTTTTATACTTGAAATCCTGGTCAATATAATTTGGCTTTTTGAAAGAATTTGCAAAAAGAACCTCTTTAATATCAAAGTGAAAACAGATTTTTACAAACAGTCAATTAATTAAACATATAGAAGGTAAAGAAGATGAAACATCCAAGACTTTTTATAGGCCTTGGAAATGTACACATGTATACAGAGCGATGGAGCATATAGTGCAAAGGATGCTGGAATAAATAAGTGGTCACCAGTAAACAGGGAACCATGAATGCCAACTTGTACTGTGACACACTGAAGCAGAGCAGGATCCCCTCCCTTCAGAGACCAACATGATGACGCACCCCAAACGCACCTCCAAGACTGACCACTGTCTCACTAAAGAAGCTGAGGGTAAGGTGGACGGACTGGCCGAGCACGCCTCCAGACCTGAACCCTGTTAATGCCCTGTTTTGATCTGAGGGGTGCCCTAAACGGAAGGTGGAGGAGCCGGAAGGTCTCTAACATCCACCAGCTCTGTCATGTCGTCATGGAGGAGTGGAAGAGGACTCCAGTGGCAACCTGTGAAGCTCTGGTGAACTTCATGCCCAAGAGGGTTAAGGCAGAGCTGGAAAATAATGGAGGCCACATGAAATATTGACACTTTGAGCACAATTTGGACATTTTCACTCAGGGGTGTCCTCACTTTTGTTGCCAGCAGTTTAGACATTAATGGCTGTGTGATGTGTTATGAAATGATTAAAACTTCCATTTAGTTGATGTCCCCACAGTGCTGCATGACAGAAGAGACGCCTGTTAATTCCAGCTTGTTACAGACGTTATTGTGAACTTGACCCTGAAACAGGAAGCTGTTCATATTTAAACTTTAGACTTTGATGCTGAGCTTCCTGTTTCTTTTACCAATGACTTCTTCTCTTCTTATTTAACTGTTGCTCAGAGGAATCTTTGTCTCTTTCTGCCCTTTCAGTCGTACATGTACAAGACAAACCCTTTCACAATAAAACAGGAAATCAAAATCTGCCTGCTTCCTTTGTCTTCAGCCAGTTTGTCTTTGTCTTCTGGTGGAGCGTACCAGCCCTTTCTCTGTCTTTACCTGTGTCTTGGATTTCCTGCCTTTTGGATTTTGTTTCGTGCCATTATTAAAGCTTAAAAACATTAAACTGGTGTCTCGTGCAGATGAGAGCTGGAACTCAAATACCAGATGACACAATCTTCATAATGTCAGCAGATCTTTATTGTTTGCAGCTCAGAGCATCATCAGCATTACACAGGTGTGACTGAGGAGAGGCAGTCTGTCCTCAGCTCTTATAGGACTTTGATACAACACACATTAACTGTAATCTTCTTTATTATTGAGAAAGATATTAAGATATATTATTAACATTCTCAGAACACAGGAAGAGCTTTCAACCCCCCTCCAGGCTAAACTCCTTTATAATGAGTTCACTTTAGTTTCCCAACAGCTTCAACATTGTGATATCATGGTGGATATATAAGACACATCTATTCATACTAGCAGAAACATAATCAGAGTGGAAAAAACACACGATTAGAAGAGAAAAAAGAAATGGATTTAGTCCAACAGGATCTGACTGTGTTTAGTTTGTGATGTGGGGGAGGGAGGGAGCTGTTGTACTCAGCATGAAACACCAGGGGGCGTCCTCACTCCTTTAAACCAGAGCTGCTAGCTGTGTCCCAGGTGGATCCATGGCAGAGAAAGCAGGTTAGTGGTTGCCATGACAGTTGAGAGATCAGCTGACTGCAGTGAGCAAACATGAAACTACAAGAACAGCAGCAGCCACAGAGGGCGCTGTTTCCAGGAAGTACACATCTGACATTTAAAAGGTGATTACATTTGAATTTCCTCATGAAGTTATGACATCATCATCACACTTCATAGAACTATAATGAAAAAGACACTTCTGTCCAGTTTGACAACAAAGACTCTTTCAACAACTGGTGTTTTTCTGTCTGAAGTTCTTCCATTTGCTTTTCTAAAGTTCCCACATCACTGCAAAAATTATCTGCCAACAGAATGAGGATATTTCACTTGCTACTTAAGCTAAAAAAACTTGAAACAAGTGAAATTCTCTAGCATAATAATAAAAAATAGAAATAGAAATATCTTGTCAGACAAAAAGTATATTTTGCCTTCAAATGAGATAATTAATCTTACTAAGATTTTAGTTTTCGCAGTGATGGTCTGTTGTCTCCTCACAGCCTGCTTTCATAGTTGCCTCTCATTTCTCAGTTCTTCACATATATACATTCTCCTTTCTCATGTTTTGATAGAGGACACTTCCCTTCACATACAGTGCAGCAGCCATTATTCATGACCTTACAGTATGCTGCAGTCCACCAGGCATTGCATGGATAGTGACAGTTCCAGTGACATTTTGTGCAGATGACAGCTTCTTCTCCAAAAAACCAACCACTTTCGGTCGGTTCTTTAACACAGTTTTTTTCACAGCCGTTATAGCACGACATTTCTTGTTCGTGTTTCTTCTGAGCTTCCTGAGTCTGTTGGATTTAAAAAAAAGTAGTAAACAGGCTGATTATTTTCACTTCTGGCACAAATGTGGTTTAAAAAGAACATTTTAGGTGTCAGAGCGTCTGAGTGTGATGAGAGCAATAACGTTCTTCTCCATGTTTTTTCCAAACAGTCTCAATTTTAAGTTTAATTAAACCTCCTCTGTGGTCATTACTGTTGTAGCACATGACTGTTTACCCACTCACTGACGACATGAATTAACAGTTTAGAAAACAGAAGCAGCTTCACAGTTCACAGATGGAGGCATCAAGATGTTTCAGAGTTAAACTTGTTCACAACATCTGCTGCACTTACTGTGGAAATATCACCTGTCTGTCTGGAGGGAATACTTTCTACGTTACATATTAAATATAAGTTCACTGCATTTACTCCATGCTGTTAACTCCTGATCTGGATATCTTAAAGTATTTTTAAAGAAAAGTGTTTTTACCTGTTCGCTTTATGAAGATCTCTGATACTGAGGAGGCAGCAGACAGCCGTTTTATAGAGAGAGGGTGGACGCTCCGTGGTCACATGATTAATCAGAAACACTCAGAGACCAAAAGCAGAGACTGCAGTTAACTCTTGAGTACATTATCAGCTGTATTGTGAATAAATGAATATCACTTATTGTTTATATTAGAACATAAAAATATTAATAAACATATTTAGAGTAACAGATCAGAGAAACAGTCACAGGCAGGAAGAGTTATTAGTTGAGCCAAATGTACCAAAGTGAACCAAAGTGCAGAAGAGAAACTGAAGGAGAACAGCTGAGTTTAAAGTTAGAATTGAAAAGGTTTGGGTTCATTTCAGATCATCAGGAAGTTGGTTCCATCTGTGTGCAGCATCGCAGCTAAAAGCAGATTCACCCTGTTTGGTTCTGACTCCAGGTTCTACCAGCTGACTGCTTCCTAAAGATCTCAGGTTCCCAATGGGTTAATATTCTTCACAGAGATCAGAAATGTTTGTTGGCTTGTTCACCCTGCTGGAAATGAAGGCTTGAATGAGTTTCTCTAAATCTAAATAAAAGGCTGATTCAGTTATTTTCTTGCTGCTGAAGCTCAGACCTGAGTCTACTAAAACACCAAGACTTCTAATGTTTTACCTTCCAGGTCTGGACTCAAGCTGAGCAATAACTTTTCTTCTTTTCTTCGTCCTTGTTGCCAGATACTCTGATTTATGTCAGCTCTGTATTTAATTAATGAAACTTTAAGTGCATTCATCTTTAATTTAAATGTTTCAAACACTGGTGGAGTGAGTCAAAGGAACCAGTCACTTAGTGAAAGTAAATAATCTCTTCTGAGTGGTGATAGAGATGTAAAACAGATCACTGCGGCCATTTCTGATCACGTTAATTTCTTTTAATGTCAACTTAACACTGTCTAAAATAAAACTGAAACGTGTCATTTCATTCAGAAATATAAAGGACATTAATTTAAACACTCTCTCTGGTGAAATTGACTGTCTCCCCAATATAAACCTATATTTAAAATTCTCTGACTTTTTCCTTCACCCATTCTTCCCCATGGTTTACATCAGAATCACAGTAAAAGGTTGTTGCCTGGAGCGACTTTACAAGAAAACTGGACTTCTTGTGCACAAAAAACATGTTTTCCACTACAAGGACTCTCTTTCTACAGCCAAGTCCAACTATTATACAGGTACAATTAGTTCAGGCCAAGGAAACACAGGAGCCCTGCTCTCCATGGTCAACAACATACTACGACTCATCTGTACTCAACCGCTTATTGTAACTCCTTTATGTCATTTTTCTTAATGCCAAAGTACACAAGATTCACCAGCAACTGACTACTAATGCCTCCCACAGTTTCAGTTCTCCCAACACTTTCTCAAGTTTCTCGCTTCCTTCTGTTGCTGAAATACAAGACATTATTAAAAATTTGAAACCAACTACTTTTCGCCTTTTTCCTACCATCTTAGTAAAAGCCTGCTCACCCTCTCTCTCTTACCAAATAACTACTATTATACAGTCCTCTCTCACCTCTGGTATTGTTCCCTCATCTCTAAAATCAGCTGCAACAACTCCCATACTTAAGAAACCATTTCCATCCTATTTCTAACCTCCCTTTCTAAAATCCTTGAAAAAACAGTTGCATTTTGCAAAAAAATGTTTATAGATCTCTGTACTCTGTATTTTTATTTATATATAGACTATATATTTGTATATCGTGATTTTTATTGTTGCCTTACAACTTAAGCGTACATTCTGACCTCCTTCCTTGAATGGTCAGCACCTGCACTAAATATACATAGAAGCTACTGCATTTTCAAATATTCTCCTTACAGACTCATTACTGCATTATGTATTTTTGTATTTTGTACTATGTGTATTCAGTGTGTAACTATATGTTGTCCGGCACGTCTACACTTTCTTGGACAGGTCGCCGTTGCAAATGAGAATCTATTCTCAATCAGCCTACCTAGTTAAGTAAAGGTTAAATAAAATAAAATAAAACCACAGGTCCATGCGCACATGTCTGACAATAAACTCTATGAACATTTCCAATGAAGTTTCCGTCCCTGCCATAGCCCAGAAACAGCTCTGGTATAAATCACCAATGATCTTCTCATCGCATTTGATCCGGACTACTGACTATTCTCATCCTCCTTGATCTGATGGCAGCCTTTGACACCATCTCAAAACATCCTCCTTGACAGATTAGTCTCTATTGGTTTCACTGATACACCCCTGGACTGGTTTAAATCACATCTCTCTGGCCGCACTCAGTTCATCCAGCGCAAACATTTTAAATCAGAGCTATTGCCTGTCACTACCGGTGTTCCCCAGGGCTCTGTCCTGGGGCCTCTTCGATTCATCATCTATCTGCTTCCTCTTGGCCAGACCTTCCATAAATTTAACATTCATTTCCACTGCTATGCGGATGACACCCAGCTCTACCTGTCCACCAAACCTACCACATCTCTCCCACCCAACCCTCTCTCTGATTGCCTAACAGAAATGAAATGCAACTTCCTTAAACTTAACAGTGACCGAGGTTGTCCTGATTGGAACAAAATTCACTTTGACTAAATCTGACAGGTTTTGCGGTTCAGTGCCTTCAGCAGCTCTGCCCCTCGTCTCTGGAACTCTTCCATAACTCGCTTTCCATTTTTAAATCCTGCCTGAAAACAAATCTTTTTAAACTGGCATATCCCACGTGATCACTCTTTCTCAGTCTTTGTTTCCAGTTGTTATGTACCCTGATTTAAGCACTGTGATTATAGTTGTTACTATTATTGATTTGTTGCTGTACTGGTTTATTATGCTTTGTGAGGTGAGCTCTGATGTGGCTTTTTCACAAGTCATTGGTCCCTTTGTGCACCATGAGGTTTCTCACTGTTGGGTTTAATATGTGGGACTTTTTCTGTCACAGAGCAAATCTTGAAAAGCAGTAGATTTTGGTGTTTTTACATCTTTTACAGCAAAATCTCCCAAAGTCAGAGTTTGAGGAAGTCACTGGCTTTCTCTGATGTCCTTTGCTTTCAGAAGACCGATCTTGTCTCACGAGAGACATGAACAGATTTAAAAATACACATTTGTGAATAGTGAAATTTTTGTGAAAAATACTAAACATTTGTGGATTATTTTCTGTTGGTGAAAAATAATAAAGTCTAATTAAATCTTCCAGTGTTCCACAAGGCTCTAAAGTCAAAATCAGACCTTCCTGTTCAGGTATTTACTTAACCAGGTTCATCCACTCCCTCCTCCACGGCCGCATCATTTGCCTCCCTTGCATTTTACAGCTTTTGGAATAAACATAAACCAGCGTCCGTACTTTTTGCTCTGATAGCTACATGCTGTATAAGAACAGACATAAACAACGTCACCTTCTGATTCAGTCACCTCCAATGTCAAGGATCTCAAGTAAGTTTTTTTATCTTCTTGGTGCTGTTACTGTTTTCAAATTGAACTGATAAAGTCATATTTTCTACACAAGAATACAGCCATGGAAACACTACTACTAAAAACAGAGAGAAAGATATCAGTGGTGAACACACAGCAGAAATGGGCTCACGACTCCAGGTCGTTAACAGTAATCTAATTTATTGAACATCACCCAAAAATCACAAAAGACAGGAATTAAAGTGCAAAACATGAAGCACGGATCAAACACAATAATAGGAAAAACACTATTGTAACACTAGAACTCTCTGTAGAGAGAACAAAGCAATGTTGTACTGAAATCAGGGAGGAGCTGGTTTCTGTGCACAAGGACAGGAGAGACAGTGAGATAGCAGCAAAATATATCTCCTCATGCCACCAACTGAGGACAAGCAGTGAAAACTCAGGCTGAACTAGCAAATAAATAATTGTACGGTAAAATGTTGAAATTATTATTATTATTATTTTCATTATTTGTTATTTCATTAATTGTTCCTATGAAAAAGGACCATAAATACTTAATGGGTTTATTTGGTTGTTTCTTTTTTTACATTTCACATTTGATAATTATTTTATTAATATATTATTGTTTCTTAATTGATCCTAAACATAGAATTACTTCTATACTATTACTTTTACAACTGACGCACACACTTACTTTTTTGTTTTTGATTAACTATATAAATTGACACACAAGAATTCACAACACACAGACACACAATATTCTATTATTTTAGTTGTTTATTATTTTATTTAGTAATTTATTTAATAATTGCATTGCTCTTTGTATTATCCTTGAGGTTGAAATTGAACTGAGAGAGAGACAGTCAAGAAACTCTTGTCCAAATAGTTATTTTTGCTTTGATTGATGGTTTAGTTTCTAACTGGTTTATTAAAGCAGTGCCGGCTTGAGAAAGGTGTGTGTGTTTTTTTAGTTTGTTTGTCTCTGACTGGCTTTCAGATGTGACTTCCCCTGTCAGAAACAAGTGAAGTCATACATCTGACTTTCAGTTCAAGTATCAGCATGGAATTTATCTTTGTGAAATTTATTTCCCACCTATAGAAACTCCACATTATAAAGACGGGATATTTGGTGTTCTCCTCACAGAAATCACCCACTTTCAGGGAAATGTGATACAATCTGAACTGAACTGAACTCTTGAGCACATTCCAGACCGCAGAAGAGGCAGAAGGGCAGAGGTCACATATCCGCTCTGCGAATGTTTCTGCAGGATTTCACTGTTTCTGTGAAATCATGTGACCACAGGGTTCCACCATCTCTGTATAAAATGTCCGTAGAGATGGTGGACGCAGTCTCAGAGACAGAAAGCAGAGACCGCAGTGAGTCCATCACGGTCTGTTCCTCTGCTGTTTTGTGAATAAATGATGTGATTTACATTAGAACATATAACTCCACCTAAAGTGACGAGGACTTAAATAGACATATTTGTGTCAGAGTAATAGATCAGAGATGCAGTCACAAGGCAATAAGATGTAGGCTCCACCTCCCCGCTCTCTTGGAGGTTTCATTGCTTTCTGCAATTGTTGTTTTCCTCTGCTGTTTCCTGTTGTCCCCATCCCCATGTCTGCCCCCCCGTCCGGCCCAGTGACAAATTAATACATAAACAAATAAATAATAAAACAAAGGAGTATATTAAAACTCTCTTTCTAAAGTAAAATCTGACACAACGTGGTATTCAGCTGCTCATACTGTCTACCAAAGAAGAAAGAAGGAAAAACCCTGTGGTCACACCAGAACTCTGGGCTGAAACAACAACACAATCTTGTACTGACATCAGGGAGGAGCTGGTTTATGTACACAAAGACAGGAGAGACAGTGAGATAGCATCAACATATATCTCCTCATGCCACGAACTGAGGACGACAAGTGTAAACTCAGGGGTCAGGTGCCCAGTGGGTGAACTATTGCCTCCTGTTGGTTGGCGTGTTATGACGTTCAGGTTGAAAGTGCTGTATAGTCTGTGTTTCTTTCTCCCTGTGTATTTATTTTAATGCAGAAAGTTTTCCACCTCCCTTTATTGGGTGTCTTGTTTTGACACACTTTGCATAAAGTGCATGTTTTCTGTTTGTTAACAGTTTGCTGCTTGTGCATTTCTCTTCTTGGTCCAAACACATTTATTTTCTGTCAGAGACGCATTGTGTTGCATTGTGATGGTGGACACCTCGTGGTCACACGATTTCTCAAAAACAGGCTCAGAGAAAAAAAGCAGGAATTACAGGAAACTTCCCCAAAGCTACTGAATCTCTGAACTCTCCCTCTCTAAGGAAAAGGAAGTGATTCTAATCCAAAACACTTTCTGTTAAAGCTAATGAAAGTTTCCTCATAGTTCGCTACCTCTTTATTTTGGGTGTGGGCTTCAAAAATCATGTTTTTCTCACAGGTCTGTAAATGGAACAGAATGAAAGTAGCTTGGTGCATCGTTGTTCCAGCTAATCAGCAGCTAATCAGCTGACGCACAGGAGTCATGAGGAGAGACAGTTGGATGCACCAACAGTCCAAGTGTTTAAAAACAATATGATATTCTTTGTGTGGTTCATCAATGGTGATAAATGATCTTCCCTCGAGCTGAGCTCAACTCTGCACACTGCTGGTGAAGCTGGTGCTCACACCACACTCACATACACACTGTGCCTACACATAACACTGACGCCCCTCCTCAAGAGTTAGGGTTACAATCTTGGATGTATTCACCCACTTAAACCTTTATTTAAATATTTTTTCTTCTTGCATGTATATTTACAGCATTATATGTTGAAATGTACATTGTAATTCACTGTATATGAACTTATTGGGAGAAAACAGGTAGTTCTATGTAAAATCAGACGTTGAGCGGCCCCTGTATCGCAAAAATGGTTTGATCATCATTTCACTTCAGCCCTCGGACTGTGAAATTGACAATCGAATTATCCTGCGGCCATCGAAACATCAAATCTTCTACTGTTCGGGATCAGCCCTGGACTCTATTATACAATCATCCAAAGTGATGTAGGATGTTTCTTTTATACTTGAAATCCTGGTCAATATAATTTGGCTTTTTGAAAGAATTTGCAAAAAGAACCTTTTTAATATCAAAGTGAAACAGATTTTTACAAACAGTCAATTAATTAAACATATAGAAGGTAAAGAAGATGAAACATCCAAGACTTTTTATAGGCCTTGTACATGTACACATGTGTACAGAGCGATGGAGCATATAGTGCAAAGGATGCTGGAATAAATAAGTGGTCACCAGTAAACAGGGAACCATGAATGCCAACTTGTACTGTGACACACTGAAGCAGAGCAGGATCCCCTCCCTTCAGAGACCAACATGATGACGACCCCAAACGCACCTCCAAGACGACCACTGTCTCACTAAAGAAGCTGAGGGTAAAGGTGATGGACTTGCCGAGCATGTCTCCAGACCTGAACCCTGTTAATGCCCTGTTTTGATCTGAGGGGCGTCCTTAAACGGAAGGTGGAGGAGCGGAAGGTCTCTAACATCCACCAGCTCTGTCATGTCGTCATGGAGGAGTGGAAGAGGACTCCAGTGGCGACCTGTGAAGCTCTGGTGAACTTCATGCCCAAGAGGGTTAAGGCAGTTCTGGAAAATAATGGAGGCCCCATGAAATATTGACACTTTGAGCAGAATTTGGACATTTTCACTCAGGGGTGTCCTCACTTTTGTTGCCAGCAGTTTAGACATTAATGGCTGTGTGATGTGTTATGAAATGATTAAAACTTCCATTTAGTTGATGTCCCCACAGTGCTGCATGACAGAAGAGACGCCTGTTAATTCCAGCTTGTTACAGACGTTATTGTGAACTTGACCCTGAAACAGGAAGCTGTTCATATTTAAACTTTAGACTTTGATGCTGAGCTTCCTGTTTCTTTATCCAATGACTTCTTCTCTTCTTATTTAACTGTTGCTCAGAGGAATCTTTGTCTCTTTCTGCCCTTTCAGTCGTACATGTACAAGACAAACCCTTTCACAATAAAACAGGAAGTCAAAATCTGCCTGCCTCCTTTGTCTTCAGCCAGTTTGTCTTTGTCTTCTGGTGGAGCGTACCAGCCCTTTCTCTGTCTTTACCTGTGTCTTGGATTTCCTGCCTTTTGGATTTTGTTTCTTGCCATTATTAAAGCTTAAAAACATTAAACTGGTGTCTCGTGCAGATGAGAGCTGGAACTCAAATACCAGATGACACAATCTTCATAATGTCAGCAGATCTTTATTGTTTGCAGCTCAGAGCATCATCAGCATTACACAGGTGTGACTGAGGAGAGGCAGTCTGTCCTCAGCTCTTATAGGACTTTGATACAACACACATTAACTGTAATCTTCTTTATTATTGAGAAAGATATTAAGATATATTATTAACATTCTCAGAACACAGGAAGAGGTTTCAACCCCTCCAGGCTAAACTCCTTTATAATGAGTTCACTTTAGTTTCCCAACAGCTTCAACATTGTGATATCATGGTGGATATATAAGACACATCTATTCATACTAGCAGAAACATAATCAGAGAGGAAAAAACACACGATTAGAAGAGAAAAAAGAAATGGATTTAGTCCAACAGGATCTGACTGTGTTTAGTTTGTGATGTGGGGGAGGGAGGGAGCTGTTGTACTCAGCATGAAACACCAGGGGGCGTCCTCACTCCTTTAAACCAGAGCTGCTAGCTGTGTTGATCGAAATGATGGAAGAATCCAGAGAGAAAACTAACAGCTGTTCAACACCAAATAAATCCTGCTGACATGATTCAGCTCTGATGTTAATCTGCACAGTGACTCACTATTGGTGAGCAAACATGAAACTACAAGAACAGCAGCAGCCACAGAGGGCGCTGTTTCCAGGAAGTACACATCTGACATTTAAAAGGTGATTACATTTGAATTTCCTCATCAAGTTATGACATCATCATCACACTTCATAGAACTATAATGAAAAAGACAACAAAGACTCTTCTAACAACTGGTGTTTTTCTGTCTGAACTTCTTCCATTTGCTTTTCTAAAGTTCCCATATGGTCTGTTGTCTCCTCACAGCCTGCTTTCATAGTCGTCTCTTAGTCTCATCTACGCCTCACATACATAGATGTGACTTTCTCATGTTGTGATGCAGGACACCTCCCTTCACATACAGTGCAGCGGCCATTTCTCATGACCGCACAGTTTGCTACACCCCACCAATCTTTACATGGATAGTGACAGTTCACATGACATTTTGTGCAGATGACAGCTTTTTCACTAATACACAAACCACATCTGGTAGGTTCTTTAACACAGTTATATCCACAAACTCTATAGCACGACATTTCTTGTTGGTGTTTCTTCTGAGCTTCTTGAGTCTGTTGGATTTAAAAAAAGAAGGAAACGAGCTGATTATTTTCATTTCTGCCACATTTTTGTTTCAAAAAGAGCATTTTTAGGTGTCAGAGCGTCTGAGTGTGATGAGAGCAATAATGTTCATGTTTTTTTCCAAACAGTCTTAGGTTTAAGTTTAATTACACCTCCTCTGTGGTCATTACTGTTTTAGCACATGACTGTTTACCCACTCACTGACGACATGAATTAACAGTTTAGAAAACAGAAGCAGCTTCACAGTTCACAGATGGAGGCATCAACATGTTTCAGAGTTAAACTTGTTCACAACATCTGCTGCACTTACTGTGGAAATATCACCTGTCTGTCTGGAGGGAATACTTTCTACGTTCGTTAATTATGGATTGGTTTGACTGGAGACGTTACGATTCTCCTCGACACTGCGCTGTTTCAGTTGATACCATAAAGGTATTGAGTAGCGATACCAATCCCTACTTTTGGACAACCCCAAGCCTTATTTGTCCATTGATGGACTAAATTATGGTAAATAAATTTGCGTAATTATGCTGTCATTCCCACCCCGCTGCTCACATCGGCTCCAACCATTAGAAGTTAGTATTAATTGTTTTTAACAATCCAGTGTGACAGTTTATCTGCCGATGGGGCAAACTGTCACAAATGCACACTCTATATTCAACACTGTATACTGAGATAAGATATGAAGCTGTAATGAAAACAAAATATGTGCCCAAGACTTCCTTCTTTCATTTGGTAGGACATTTATACAATTGTGATGGATGAAACCCAGTAAATGTTAAACAGTGTAAAAAGTGTGACAGCATACCGCCATGTTTCCCCAGACATGACCATATTTGGACGAGAGGGTGGCACTAGCTAGCTTGGATAGCAAGTTGCATCTGTATTTCATACTATGATATTAACTAAGACGCCAATCAAATTTTGGCTAGTGACAAACAAAATGCACTTACTGGAAAAATTAACAGCCAACTTCTGAAAAGATTTTTCAACAGTGCTTGTTAAACGTACACAGAGCAGCAGATACGAGCCGCCTCTATTCTGAATGACACGTTGCCAAGGTAGCGACTTGTTGTCCCATCCTAAAGCCTCCCCTGCTTCCTGGTCTCTGTTCCTCTAAATGGGACCATAATTTACTAAATGAACATCATGCTGTGAAGAAGAAGACTTGAAACTAGCGACTGAAACCATAAACTCATCAGGAAAGTGTTTACTGAGGGAATAAATCAGCTGAGAAGGAGAAACATTTTCTCATGGACTTCTATACAAACCCTACCTCAGCCGATGTGCACAGCTGTAGGGTAGCTAGCTGGCTAGTTAGCCATCGGAAACACTAGCTTTTCCAGTCACCCCAGGGTGTCACATACACCGCGGCCTGGATGAGTCTCATACACATGCACCCGGGTTTCAGTGTTGATTTCATCACCATTGAAAAGTTATTGTAGTAACTTAAATTCATAGTGAAATAAATAAATAAATAATGCTTAATAGATCACATAAACACCATTGATTTGAACAACCTGTCCATCCTCATCCTGTGTGACAATTTTAACTCATTTAATATCAGTGTTATTGTAGAATAAACATAAAACACTGATAAATGAAGACATCTAAAAAAAGTCTGTTATGTCAAGTGAATCTTTGTCTAAAATCCTGATCTTAACATTAGAAAGTATTTCATCATTCCTCTTCTTACCGTGTTGCTGACTTCAGGAGGGTCTGTGACGCTGACGAGGCAGGACGTGTTTTTATCCCAAAGGCAGGGAGGCTGTGTGTTCACGTGATTTCCCAGAACCTCTCCAGATGGAACCTCCCCTCCCCCTGATCCGAATCTAATGTTATCCTTGTTCCCCAAAAAAAAACCCCAATGCAACAGACATGAGAAGAATAAAGCAGGTGAAGGCCTTAACAAAATACAGATGGGACATATAAAAGGAAAAAACTGCAGAAAACAGAGAAGGAACCTCTAATGCAGATGTTTGCTGCTGCAGGGCTCACTGAAGAGCTCAGTTTCACACGTAGAAGATTTGATATGTAAAAGCATTTTCACACCAAGTCTGGATTTTTCTCACGTTATATTTTTTAATCATCTTTTGAAAACCACTTTGCACAGAAACCTTGCACATTGAGTTCAATGCATTTAATTATAATGTTCATTTAAAAAAATCACAATTCAAGGCACAACGGAAAAAAGCAGTGATGATTTTGTGGACCCCTCATCTGTCTGCAGCTTCTGTTTTTACGCTGCCTCTCGCTTCTTCTCTCTCATTTCCTCTGGAGGATCCTACTGAGGCCCCACAGCTACCTAAAGGGGCCCAGCTGTCCTCCCTCCCTGTCTGTGTGCTGTCCTCAGCCTGTTTAATGCATCTTCATCATCCACCTAAATGTTACTCTCTGACCCTGATCTGATCTGATCTGAGTGCTACAATGTTATTATGAGGCGAAAAAACTTAAAATCAGACCTTTTCTAAAAACTTTAATGACAGACATAAACTTCAGAGTTGGTGTATAAATATGGTGGATTTAATTCTCATCTTCAGATCTATGTAGTGATGCTACCAGCCCACCTTGTTCGTGTTCCCAGTCCAGAACAGCCTATATCTACACGCTCACCTGCCTGTTCCCCAGCCCCCCGACCTCCTGCTCTGAACTCAACTGCTTTCCCCTCTCCTGTGTTTCTTGTTGATCCAGTCTGTCTTCTCTCTGTGTTTGTGTTCTGGGCGTTTTTTGTCTTGCGGCTAATCACCTGTAAATCATCCGTTATGAAGACCTGGCAGCATTTCTACCCCGGCTCTTTTCTCCCTCTAACCTTGTTCCACAGAGTTGGACTACCACAGAAAACAGAAGTGTTTCTGAGGACTTTGACAGGTGTGCAAAACTGTGCCAAATGCATTCACATTGTACAGAAGTAGGTGGCTAGGAAGTAGGAGAGGTTGCTTTCCCCTCTCCTGTGTTTTTGTCAGTCCTGTCTGTCTCTTTGTTTGTTCTCTCTCTTGATGCTAATCACCTGCAACTTATCCAGTGTCAAGACCTTGTAGTGTAATGAGCTCTTCACTCGACTCCATGTCTGTGTCCTTCATTTGGGTTTCTAGGATTGCAAACTATCACATTAAGATGTTTCATGTTCAGAGCGTCACAGAGCTTTGGAGAAGTGTCTGCAGATTATAACTTTGGAAACTTTGAGATCTCCACTGGGACTTGAACACTCACAGGGTTTGATTGTCTTATTAATCCGACCCTAATACAAACCTAATCTGGTATCAGATCAGATTTCCACACCAGGTCAGAATGTAGTTCAATCAAGTTCTAAAGGTGTAACCTCAAGGTTCTCACTCAAACATGTGTCTGTGCACCTTAAACTCCCGCTGATGAAGATGATGGTGAGAAGTAACATCATCTCCTGGACTGTTTGGTCAGAGGAACAATCTGCTACAGAAGCTTCACCTACAGGCAGTGTGTCTCACCCTACACCCAAACTAAAAGCTTCTTCTGAAGCTCTATCTGACCAAAGGCCTTCATGCTTGGTAGACCAGGAGGTCAGCAGTCTGAGGCCTACTCAAGTAAAGTACTTATACTTTTCACAAAACAAATACTCAAGTAGACATAAAAGTGGTCATTAAAATATGTAGTTGAGTAAGAGTACAAAAGTACTCGAGTAAAAATTACTTGAGTTGCGAGTAACTTATGGCGTCTTTTCATTAACAGTACCAGCTCAACTCGCCTCGACTCTTTTCCATTGCAGACAGTACCTCTCAATTTAACTGGTTGTCATAGCGACACCACACACAACTGCCACGACGTAATCTTCAATGGACAAAAGACAAAAGACAAATGTAGGCCTATTGCTAACATGCCTGACTAAGTTAGCTTAAGTGTTAGTCAAGTAAATATCTCTTGGCCAACCTAATGTACTGATGGAGACACTACAGGTGAACACGGTAACATTTGTGTCTAATAACGTCATCACAATCGCCACATTGATATGCAAATTAGGCGTTAACTAATTAAAATGTGCTAATTTGCACACATTTGATAAGTCGCTGCAGGTGAATGGGATAAAGAAAATAACTAAAGCAGGTCACCTCAGAACTTCCCCAGTTAATGACTCACATCAGGAGTATTTTCCTCTTTGTAAATATGCAGATTAGCTTGTTTTGGTTAACTTAGAAGAAATCTATAGATTCTAAATTCTTGAAGTTTTCTTTCCATTAGAGTAAAAAAAGACAAAACTGACCACTCCATGAAAAAAGTGCCTTAAAAAGTAACTTCATAGTTTTGACGGTCGCCTCCTCATCTAATAACTCTGCATTCTGTTAGTTTGTTGTGTGCTGACAGATCCTTAAACGATACAGACGGCCCTCTCTGAAATGTGAAACTACGCAAGTCCTACTTAAATTAAAATAGCAGTTGCTCCCACCTTTGACCAGCTACCAACACAGCTAGTGGGCTACAAGTTCAACTGCACCTAAAGAACATGTAACTGCAGCAGCGAGTTAAAACATGATTTATTCACACTGAGTGGAACAAGTTTTATTTCCTTTTCAGGAAAAAATCACAGTCACAATTCACAGAAAAGATACTTCATAACATGTTTAAGCTGACAGTTTTATGCAAAGTGACTTACAATAAGCGCCTTCAACATGTGGATAAAAGCCAAACGTTACAAGAGTCATGCATCAAGTGCTTCATTTAGAAACAACAAGATGTAGAGTTTAGTTTTGGTTCTGGTCCGAGGTGCAGTCAGAACAGATGAGTTTCAGTTTGTGATGGAACGTGTAGAGTTTCTGCCGTGCTGATGTCAGTGGCAGAGCAGCTCCTGGTGGATATGAGATCGAGTCGGTTATCAGCTTAGTGGGGAGGAAGGAGTTAATGTGTAAAACACCACACATTCTTTTACAGTAACATCATGATCCCAACAACCAATGAACCTTAACAGATCCAGAGACTCCCCCAGAGTCACCCCCCCCGGCTCACCCTCCTCTCTCCTTACAGTAAAACATAAAAGGATCAACATGTTTCCACATGAAACATGTGAACTAGTCATTCTAAACATGTAGACACAAGGAGAAACCAGAGGACTCATTCATTTATATAAATAACTTTAATGAAAAGCACAAACAAGCAGCTGACAAACACAGACAGCCTAAATTTGTGTGTCTGTGTGGGTTTGTGCAGAACTGATATAATATTCTTTGTGTGGTTCATCAGTGGTGATAAATGATTTGAACGTCCCGGGAGGTGAACTCACAGCTGTGCAGCGCCTGGAGCAGCCCCACACAGTCAAAATGGTATGCATGTATTAAACATTAACGGAATAAACGTTTGTATTTTCTTGCAAATCAAGTTAGTTCATGTCAAAAAGACGTTTTACAAAGGATGACCAGGAGTCCCCTCAGTCCCAGAGTCTGTTAACTTAAATGTTCCTGTGAAGGACAAAATAATCTTACCAGGTGGAAGCAGGTCAATAATCCAGAAGTGACCCACACAGTCTCACTGTAGTCCGTTTAGATAAAGGCTCTTGTCTCGCAGTAAGCCAGAGAGTTTTCCAACAGATAATCACAGTTAGCGATGTATTTATTTGTTGGAGAGGTCCTGGAAATCCTGCTGAGCAGAGCCCACTGAACAGGACTGCCTCACCTGACCGTGCGCTCCACACACCGAAGAAAAACATCACTTCCTTCTAAATATGAGTGAAAGGAAAATAATGAGAGAATTAATTATAACAGTTCATTTTAGAACCTGTGTTTACAGAACAGGCTGCTGATACTATGTACAGCATTTATTATGTGAGGAGAAATAATTAACATAACAGGTTCACCATCACAACTAGTGAGTATCAGTGGGCTGTAATAAGAAGTGTAACAGTGACGTCACGTAAAACTTCCCCATGAAGCCGTAGTGAAAATGGTGGATAGGTTTCACCTGAGGTCTGTTGCTATGGTGATTTAAGCTGCATCTCTAAACTGCTCCGTGCTTCCTGGTTAACTTGAAATTATGTGGGCATCTTTACTTAGTGTTAAAGACATCAATTAATACATACCACTTGATAAAATATTTTTATATTGCATCCTGACTTGTTTCACTGTGGTTACAGATGAAATGACATTTTTCGAAACATAATAGCAGCCTCTGTGATTTAGGGAGAAGATCTTAATTAATCAACGGGCTAATTTCTGAGATGTGGACCATCTGTAACTTAACTGAATTATCCCAAATGTTTTCACATGTTTAGACTATTTTAAGTGTCCAAAGCCAGGTGGGGGTTAATAATCTGAGAAAAAAATTCATAGATGAAAGTGGTAAATTGGCAAGAACAAAACTCAGAAATTGCCTGAGATTAAGTCTGAGTGTGTGTGTGTGTGTGTGTGTGTGTGTGTGTGTGTGTGTGTGTGTGTGTGTGTGTGTGTGTGTGTGTGTGTGTGTGTGTGTGATGTTGCAGCTTGGTTCCTTTCATGAATGTCTATATTTTTAGAGAACAAACTTGTAGATTTGTGATCTTTCCTCTTAAATTTACAACTTTAATATTGGACAGTTTTTTTCTGTTACCCGACTCCCTGGATAGTTTTATTACAGTGGACGTCATCTACAGTTGTCCCTTTACATCCTAATCTTATTACACCCAAAAGTAGAGTCCATAAAAAAACACGGTTAAGATGATTACAGATTTACTGAACGCACTGCCAACGACTTTAAATTGTATTTGTTTGCCGGCACGTGTTACTTTTTGCCGTTAACGTTGCTCCTCATATCCTGATATAATCAAAGTTATTCTTCGGGGGAAAATACAGATCATGTGCTGATATGAAAAAACTCGAACACGCCCCAGTTAGGTGAATGTGCACAAACGCCAATTAACACCAATTCAACCAACATCTTTTTCACCATTGTAGTTTAACACCAGTGTAGCAGTCAGGTTTGCTTGTTAACCCTGAGTTAACTCTGAGTAGGTTGAACTCCCTTCGTAGTCCAGGCCACTGGCTTCTATCCAGGAGATTGTGGTTAATTATTGGGTTAGTGTTGTATAATGCAGCAAATTATTGTTTGGTTTATAAACTATTATAGAAACAATGACTAACAATTTAATCGTATTATTGGCTTGTATAAAATAACCTAACCCATGACACAAGTCATGAAATTCAGTCCAGCTGATCTAGTCCTGGACTCGCCTCCTCCTCATGCTCTGGTTCCAGCTCCAGATCCAGCTAAGGAGCCCGGGCTCCGGATCCAAAAGAAAAGGAAGAAGAGGCTGATGCCTCACGGGCAGGAAACTCCTGCTGAAACATGTCACTGCAGCAACAGAGAGGAGAGGAACCAGCCAAAGATTAAATTGCCACAGGTACAGAAATGCCAATGATGAAAGGAATCACAACGGCTCACGTGACGTCTTCACAGACACAGATGGAGCAGTTTGTAAAAAACACGATTACAACAACTGAAACAAAATGCTGATGAGCAAATCAGCTCAAGCATAACTTCCACTGAACATATACTTCACACCAGCTGTATAAGAAAGCAGAAAGCACTGCAGTCTCTACTTCGATTAACTTTACAGTAGAGAAACGATCCTGAGGTAAAGCAGAGATCACTGCATAATGGCTCTCTACAGTCTGCAGTCATACTCGGGAAACCCAAGACCTGACTTCTGGCATAGTGACCGAAAGACAATTTCATTACCAGCTGCCTGGTGCTTTGTTGTCCTGTTGCTAAGTTTATACTGAACGAGATGTTCATCATGTTGCTACTGCCATTCAATGATCAAATGTGATGCAAACTAACAGATTGCCCCATTTCCACAGGAAAAGCCCCAAAATGTGTCGATATCACTGGCTGGAACTCAAATACCAGATGACACAATCTTCATAATGTCAGCAGATCTTTATTGTTTGCAGCTCAGAGCATCATCAGCATTACACAGGTGTGACTGAGGAGAGGCAGTCTGTCCTCAGCTCTTATAGGACTTTGATACAACACACATTAACTGTAATCTTCTTTATTATTGAGAAAGATATTAAGATATATTATTAACATTCTCAGAACACAGGAAGAGGTTTCAACCCCCCTCCCAGGCTAAACTCCTTTATAATGAGTTCACTTTAGTTTCCCAACAGCTTCAACATTGTGATATCATGGTGGATATATAAGACACATCTATTCATACTAGCAGAAACATAATCAGAGTGGAAAAAACACACGATTAGAAGAGAAAAAAGAAATGGATTTAGTCCAACAGGATCTGACTGTGTTTAGTTTGTGATGTGGGGGAGGGAGGGAGCTGTTGTACTCAGCATGAAACACCAGGGGGCGTCCTCACTCCTTTAAACCAGAGCTGCTAGCTGTGTCCCAGGTGGATCCAGGGCAGGAGGAGAAAAGCTGATGGAAGAATCCAGAGAGAGAAAACTAACAGCTGTTCACCACCAAATAAATCCTGCTGACATGATTCAGCTCTGATGTTAATCTGCACAACAAAGACTCTTCCAACAACTGGTGTTTTTCTGTCTGAAGTTCTTCCATTTGCTTTTCTAAAGTTCCCATATGGTCTGTTGTCTCCTCACAGCCTGCTTTCATAGTCGTCTCTTAGTCTCATTTCTTCACATACATAGATTCTCCTCTCTCATGATCTGATACAGGACACTTCCCTTTACATTTAGTGCAGTGGCCACTTCTCAAGACCTCACAGCTTGCATCATCCCAACTCTCATCACATGGATAGTGACAGTTATTCTCACATTTTTTGCAGATGACAGCTTTTTTTCTAAAAAAAAACCAAACCCTTTCGGTCGGTTCTCTCGACATTTCTTGTTGTTTCTTCTGAGTCTGTTGGATTTAAAAAAGAAGGAAACAGGCTGATTATTTTCATTTCTGGCAATTTTTTTCAAAAAGAGCATTTTTATGTGTCAGAGCGTCTGAGTGTTTGATGAGAGCAATAATGTTCTTCTCCATGTTTTTTCCAAACAGTCTTAGTTTTAAGTTTAATTACACCCCCACTGTGGTCATTACTGTTTTAGCACATGACTGTTTACCCACTCACTGACGACATGAATTAACAGTTTAGAAAACAGAAACAGCTTCACAGTTCACAGATGGAGGCATCAACATGTTTCAGAGTTAAACTTGTTCACAACATCTGCTGCACTTACTGTGGAAATATCACCTGTCTGTCTGGAGGGAAAACTTTCTACGTTACATATTAAATACAAATTCCCTGCATTTACTCCATGCTGTTAACTCCTGATCTGGATGTCAAAGTATTTTTAAAGAAAAGTGTTTTTACCTGTTTGCTTCGTGAAGATCTCTGAAACTGAGGAGGCAGCAGACAGCCGGCAGTTTTTATAGAGAGAGGGTGGACGCTCCGTGGTCACATGATTAAACCGGGACCAAAAGCAGAGACTGCAGTGAACTCTTGAGTACATTATCAGCTGTATTGTGAATAAATGAATATCACTTATTGTTTATATTAGAACCTGTAACTCCTTCTAAAGTGATGAGCACTGGAATAAACATCTTTAGAGTAACAGATCAGAGAAACAGTCACAGGCAGGAAGAGTTATTAGTTGAGCCAAATGTACCAAAGTGAACCAAAGTGCAGAAGAGAAACTGGAGAACAGCTGAGTTTAAAGTTAGAATTGAAAAGGTTTGGGTTCATTTCAGATCATCAGGAAGTTGGTTCCATCTGTGTGCAGCATCGCAGCTAAAAGCAGATTCACCCTGTTTGGTTCTGACTCCAGGTTCTACCAGCTGACTGCTTCCTAAAGATCTCAGGTTCCTAATGGGTTAATATTCGTCACAGAGATCAGAAATGTTTGTTGGCTTGTCCACCCTGCTGGAAATGAAGGCTTGAAAGAGTTTCTCTAAATCTAAATAAAAGGCTGATTCAGTTATTTTCTTGCTGCTGAAGCTCAGACCTGAGTCTACTAAAACACCAAGACTTCTAATGTTTTACCTTCAAGGTCTGGACTCAAGCTGAGCAATAACTTTTCTTCTTTTCTTCGTCCTTGTTGCCAAATATATTTATGTCAGCTCTGTGTTTAATTAACGAAACTTTAAGTGCATTCATCTTTAATTTAAATGTTTCAAACACTGTTGGAGTGAATCAAAGGAACCACAGTCACTTAGTGAAAGTAAATAATCTCTTCTGACTGGTGATAGAGATGTAAATCAGATCACTGCGGCCATTTCTGATCATTAATTTCTTTTAATGTCAACTTAACACTGTCCAAAATAAAACTGCCACGTGTCATTTAATTCAGAAATATTAAGGACATTAATTTAAACACTCTCTCTGGTGAAATTGACTGCCTCCCCAATATAAACCTATATTTAAAATTCTCTTGCTCCTTTAAAAACACAGACTTTTTTCTTCACCCATTCTTCCCCATGGTTTACATCAGAATCACAGTTAAAGGTTGTTGCCTGGAACGCCTTTACAAGAAAACTGGACTTCTTGTGCACCAAGAAATGTACAAAAAACATGTTTTCCACTACAAGGACTCTCTTTCTAAGTCCAACTATTATGCAGGTACAATTAGTTCAGGCCAAGGAAACACCAGAGCCCTGCTCTCCATGGTCAACAACATACTACGACTCATCTGTACTCAACCGCTTACTGTAACTTCTTTATGTCATTTTTTTAATGCCAAAGTACAAAAGATTCACCAGCAACTGACTACTAATGCCTCCCACAGTTTCAGTTCTCCCAACACTTTCTCAAATTTCTTGCTTCCTTCTGTTGCTGAAATATAGGACATTATTAGAAATTTGAAACCAACTACTTTTCAGCTTGACCTTTTTCCTACCATCTTAGTAAAAGCCTGCTCACCCTCTCTTTCTTACCAAATAACTACCATTATACATTCCTCTCTCACCTCTGGTATTGTTCCCTCATCTCTAAAATCAGCTGCAACAACTCCCATACTTAAGAAACCACTTCCATCCTATTTCTAACCTACCTCTCCTTTCTAAAATCCTTGAAAAAACGGTTGCATTTTGCACAAAATGTTTATAGATCTCTGTACTCTGTATTTTTATTTATATACAGACTATATATTTGTATATCGTGATTTTTATCGTTGCCTTACTACTTAAGCATACATTCTGACCTACTTCCTTGATCGGTCAGCACCTGCACTAAATGTACATAGAAGCTACTGCATTTTGAAATATTCTCCTTACAGACTCATTACTGCATTATGTATTTTTGTATTTTGTACTATGTGTATTCAGTGTGTAACTATATGTTGTCCGGCACGTCTACACTTTCTTGGACAGGTCGCCGATGCAAATGAGAATCTATTCTCAATCGGCCTACCTGGTTAAGTAAAGGTTAAATAAAATAAAATAAAACCACAGGTCCATGCACACATGTCTGACAATAAACTCTATGAACATTTCCAATGAAGCTTCCATCCTTGTCATAGCCCAGAAACAGCTCTGGTATAAATCACCAATGATCTTCTCATCGCATTTGATCCGGACTACTAACTATTCTCATCCTCCTTGGTCTGATGGCAGCCTTTGACACCATCTCATAACATCCTCCTTGACAGATTAGTCTCTATTGGTTTCACTGATACACCCTTGGACTGGTTTAAATCATATCTCTCTGGCCGCACTCAGTTCATCCAGCGCAAACTTTTTAAATCAGAGCTATCGCCTGTCACTACCGGTGTTCCCCAGGGCTCTGTCCTGGGGCCTCTTTGATTCATCATCTATCTGCTTCCTCTTGGCCAGACCTTCCATAAATTTAACATTCATTTCCACTGCTATGCGGATGACACCCAGCTCTACCTGTCCACCAAACCTACCACATCTCTCCCACCCACCCCCCCTCTCTGATTGCCTAACAGAAATGAAATGCAACTTCCTCAAACTTAACAGGGACTAAGGTTGTCCTGATTGGAACAAAATCCACTTTGACTAAATGAGACAGGTTTTGCGGTTCAGTGCCTTCAGCAGCTCTGCCCCTCGTCTCTGGAACTCTTCCATAACTCGCTTTCCATTTTTAAATCCTGCCTGAAAACATCTTTTTAAACTGGCATATCCCACTTGATCACTCTTTCTCAGTCTTTGTTTCCAGTTGTTATGTACCCTGATTTAAGCACTGTGATTAT
This sequence comes from Lepomis macrochirus, assembly GCA_024633595.2. Taxonomy (NCBI): domain Eukaryota; kingdom Metazoa; phylum Chordata; class Actinopteri; order Centrarchiformes; family Centrarchidae; genus Lepomis; species Lepomis macrochirus. The sequence continues at coordinate 27,841,668 of JALXJV020000019.1, forward strand.
AGTTGTTACTATTATTGATTTGTTGCTAGACTGTTTTATTATGTTTTGTGACGTGAGCTCTGATGTGGCTTTTTCATTGTCATTGGTCCCTTTGTGCACCATGAGGTTTCTCACTGTTGGGTTTAATATGTGGGACTTTTTCTGTCACAGAGCAAATCTTGAAAAGCAGTAGATTTTGGTGTTTTTACATCTTTTACAGCAAAATCTCCCAAAGTCAGAGTTTGAGGAAGTCACTGGATTTCTCTGATGTCTTCTGCTTGCAGAAGACTGATCTTGTCTCACGAGAGACATGAACAGATTTAAAAATACACATTTGTGAATAGTGAAATTTTTGTGAAAAATACTAAACATTTGTGGATTATTTTCTGTTGTTGAAAAATAATAAAGTCTAATTAAATGTTCCATAAGGCTCTAAAGTCAAAATCAGACCATCCTGTTCAGGTATTTACTTAACCAGGTTCATCCACTCCCTCCTCCGCGGCCTCTTTATTTGCCTCCCTTGCATTTTACAGCTTTTGGAATAAACATAAACCAGCGTCCATACTTTTTGCTCTGATAGCTACATGCTGTATAAGAACAGACATAAACAACGTCACCTTCTGATTCAGTCACCTCCAATGTCAAGGATGTCAAGTAAGTTTTTTTATCTTCTTGGTGCTGTTACTGTTTTCAAATTGAATTGATAAAGTCATATTTTCTACACAAGAACACAGCCATGGAAACACTACTACTAAAACCAGAGAGAAAGATATCAGTGGTGAACACACAGCAGAAATGGACTCACGACTCCAGGTCGTTAACAGAAATTGGATTTATTGAACATCACCCAAAAATCACAAAAGACAGGAATTAAAGTGCAAAACATGAAGCATGGATCAAACACAATAATAGGAAAAAACACTATTGTAACACTAGAACTCTGTAGAGAGAACAAAGGAATCTTGTACTGACATCAGGGAGGAGCTGGTTTATGTGCACAAGGACAGGAGAGACAGTGAGATAGCATCAACATATATCTCCTCATGCCACGAACTGAGGACAAGCAGTGTAAACTCAGGGGTCAGGTGCCCAGTGGGTGCACTATTGCCTCCTGTTGGTTGGCGTGTTATGACGTTCAGGTTGAAAGTGCTGTATAGTCTGTGTTTCTTTCTCCCTGTGTAGTTATTTTAATGCAGAAAGTTTCCCACCTCCCTTTATTGGGTGTCTTGTTTTGACACACTTTGCATAAAGTGCATGTTTTCTGTTTGTTAACAGTTTGCTGCTTGTGCATTTCTCTTCTTGGTCCAAACACAGAGACGCATTGTGTTTTCCTGCCGCACAGAGGATGGGGAGTCTTCAAGGAGTGATGAGCGGGACGGTGGCCCAGAGGGCAATATGCCACCCGCCCAAGCCACGGCTACCCCAGATCCGGGGTCCCTGGCAGGCATGAAGATGTCCAAAAAACAGAAGTGGGCTGAGCAGGACCAGTTCTGTGACCCCAGGGTGGACCTTATGCAGAGGCAGTTGGAGGGATTTGCTTAAGACCATCGAATGCATGGCTGTAACTCAGCACCGTCTTTTGGATATGCCACACCGGCCTCCTCCATGTTTGCCTCCACATCCTGATGCTGTGTCTCTTGCTGCCTCAGATAATCTGGATAAGACCGGCAGCTCAGGCTGTGGCTCCTCTGGGGCGGGTGGAAGCCCAGATGGGAAACCCTGCTACTAAGTATGTGTCCCACCTTGAGTGACTCAGCCAGCTGTTGCACATAATGTTAGCAGGTAACATCTGGTTCACGTTTATTTGTACTTTACCTTGTATCTTATTTGTTGTTATTGTTTTTTTTACTGCTAAATTGATCAGTCTTGATTGGATTAATCTCGTATCATCTTCAAATATAAACTGTGGATGTTGAAACTGCTTTGCTACCATTGTTGAAATGAAAAATTCACGACCATGAAGCACGCTGACCTGAACTGAAGGGAACTGACTGCAGTGAACTCTCAGCACATTTCAGACTGCTGAAGGGCAGCACAGAGCTCCCTCCCTCTCTGCAGACGTCTGCATGATTTCAGAGAAAAAAAAGCAGGAATTACAGGAAACTTCCCCAAAGCTACTGAATCTCTGAACTCTCCCTCTCTAAGGAAAAGGAAGTGATTCTAATCCAAAACACTTTGTTAAAGCTAATGAAAGTTTCCTCATAGTTCGCTACCTCTTTATTTTGGGTGTGGGCTTCAAAAATCAGGTTTTTCTCACAGGTCTGTAAATGGAACAGAATGAAAGTAGCTTGGTGCATCGTTGTTCCAGCTAATCAGCAGCAGCTGGCCTTCATGCTGACGCACAGGAGTCATGAGGAGAGACAGTTGGATGCACCAACAGTCCAAGTGTTTAAAAACAATATGATATTCTTTGTGTGGTTCATCAATGGTGATAAATGATGGTAACGTCCCTCGAGCTGAGCTCAACTCTGCACACTGCTGGTGAAGCTGGTGCTCACACCACACTCACATACACACTGTGCCTACACATAACACTGACGCCCCTCCTCAAGAGTTAGGGTTACAATCTTGGATGTATTCACCCACTTAAACCTTTATTTAAATATCTTTTCTTCTTGCATGTATGTTTACAGCATTATATGTTGAAATGTATATTGTAATTCACTGTATATGAACTTATTGAGAGAAAACAGGAAGTTCTATGTAAAATCAGACGCTGAGCGGCCCCTGTATCGCAGAAATGGTGGGATCCTCATTTCACTGCGGACCTCCGACTGTGAGATCGACAATCGAATTATCCTCCGGCCATCGAAATATCAAATCTTCTACTGTTCAGGGTCAGCCCTGGACTCTATTATACAATCATCCAAAGTGATGTAGGATGAAAGGTGTCCGACGTGATCAAATCCATGAACACAGAAAACAAGTGCAGCTTTAACACACTGATTTTTTTCACCAGAGGTGAAGTGTTCACCGAGGCTGTAATTTGAGTCCCAGACTGTTTAAAATCTACATAAACCAATAAACTAGAGCAATCAGACTAATGTATAGTTCCAGGACCCCAACTCCAAAATGGATTAGTCAAGTCTCTGTTTTATGCAGATTATCTGCTGCTGTCAGCACAAAAGAGGGACAACAGCAGCAGCTAGACCTCCTGGAACAATACTGCCAGTCCTGAGACTAACAAATCCTGCAACATCATCCATACAGAGGATAAATTCCCCCTGGTCACATGATTTCACAAAAACAGGCTTAGAGAAAGAAAGCAGGAATTACAGGAAACTTCACCGAAGCTACTGAATCCCTGAACTCTCCCTCTGTAAGGAACAGAAAGTGATTCTGATCCAAAACACTTTCTGTTAACATCAATGAATGTTTCCTCACAGCCCTCAGTCTGTAAATGGAACAGAAGGAAAGTAGTTGGATTCCCCACAGCTTTGTTTCAGCGAATCAGGTGACTCACGCACAGGAGTGATGGGGAGAGATAGTTGGAAACACCAACATTCAAGCGTGCGTGTTCATTCCCTGCCCTCGTGTTTACTCTTCTCAGCAGTGTGTGTTTATGTTACTTTGGTCGTTTGTTTATTCATCAGGGGAAGCGTAGACTGTGTGCGCTTTCTCTGATGGAAAAGACTGTGCTGTCAAAGCCCCCCTTTGCTGATCAGCTGGCCACCATCACGGGCCTCAAGATGGACTTACAGCTTCAGCCTGAGCTAAATACCTCCAACCTTTTTAGCAGAAAGGCCAAGGAATGCGTTAAGGCAAGAGCATCTAGCCTTGGGGTAGTTAGCCACTTAAAGGTTCTGGAAGGAGACGTGGAGCTCGCTGCCTTCAGCTCCATCACAGTCCAGTGCTACAGCGCCTGATCCTCCATCGGTGGCCCTCAGCCTGGTTCTCCAGTCACTGGTCCTCAGCCCTGCAGGCTGAGGTTTCCCTTGGCCCCCAAGTTCTCTGATCATCCGCCACAGACTTTGACTTGGACTTTGTTTCCCTGAGTTTTTTTTAATTGTTGTTGTTGGACTGGTTTTGTTTTTTTGGTGTCTGTGTTTCCTGGATCCTCCTGTCCTCCCTCCACCCACCCTGGTTGGACATGTGTTTTAATAATAAAAATAATATATAATATATAACTTTCTGAACATTCAAGGTCACCTCACAAAACATAATCAGAATCAGAATCAGAATCAGCTCTATTTACCAGGTATGTGTTCACATACAGTGCTCACGATGTGCTTACTTACAATAAAACTACAATAAAATCAGACAGGCTACAAAATATAGAACACAAATATACACACTATAAACAAGAACAGAACAATACAGAGATATTGACAAATAGTGCACTGAGCAGAGAGCAAAGGATGCAGGAGTAAATTTTACATGTCGGAGGTGGATGTGATAAACAGGTACACAGTGCGATGGAGCAAACTGCTAAGGATGCTGGAATAAGTGTTATGTGCAGATGTTATTTACTTGGGGTAGGTGGATTTGGTACACAGTATATACAATATGATGATATAACAATATGAACAGTATGAACATCTCTAAAATAAATAATTGGTCCAGTTGGTCAGTGGATTCTCTGAGCTCCAGCACCATCCGAGCCTTCTCCTGCTTGAATCCCAGGCCAATGGATCGGAGTGGCAGCTGTAGTGTGTTCCTGCCGAAGAGGCCTACATCTGAAAGGCATCGTGACAGACCCAACCACTTCCTGATGAATGAGGTTCCAATCAACCCAGGCCTCACCATGGTCGACCAAAGAAGCTGAGTGCACGTGCTCAGCGTCATATCCATATGTCAGTGCTCAGACAATACGCCGCACACTGCATCAAATCGCTCTGCATGGCTGCCGTCCCAGATGGAAGCCTCTTCTAAAGGTGATGCACAAGAAAGCCCGCAAACACAACTCCAAGACGACCGCTGCCTCGCTAAAGAAGCTGAGGGTAAAGGTGATGGACTGGCCGAGCATGTCTCCAGACCTGAACCCTATTGAGCATCTGAGGGGCGTTCTTAAACGGAAGGTGGAGGCGTGGAAGAGGACTCCAGTGGCAACCTGTAAAGCTCTGATAAACTCCATGCCTAAGAGGGTTAAGGCAGAGCTGGAAAATAACAGTGGCCCCACAAAATATTAACACTTTGAGCACAATTTGGACATTTTCTCTTAGGGGTGTCCTCACTTTTGTTTCCAGCGGTTTAGACATTAATGACTGTGTGATGTTATTTTGAGGGGACAGCAGATTTACACTGTTATACAAGCTGTGCACTCATTTCTTTACATTGGAGCAAAGAGTCATTTCTTCAGTGTCACATTTATAGATATAATCACATGTTTACAAAAATGTGAGGGGTGGACTCACTTTTGTGAGATAGTGTTCCCAACACAACAACACAGGGATCATAAAACACAGAGGGATCAAATAAAGTTTTTAAAAAGTCAAATGGAAAGAGCGGCAAGACAAAACCCAACAACATATTAAACATTTGATTAGGATTTAGAAGATGCTAATGATGTAACCTGTCTGATCTGATCCTGAACAGCAAGGGTCACGAGCCGGGACCTAAACAACCAGCAGATCCCCTGATCTGAGGGAACGGCCCGGCACACGGGGGGTTAAGAATTAAAATCAATAACATAACCGATCATCAATCACAGATAATCTGCAGAAACAGAAGGAGCTCTCTCTTGTTGAGCATGTTTATATAAAAACACATTTATCAAGGAGATTATAGCTGATTATCAGGTTAGCAGCAACTTATTTAGTTAGTTGGTTAAATGACCAATAAACTGCTAATCAACTGAATCCTAACTCCACATGAGGTGGACCTGTAGGTCTCTGCAGGGCTGCAGCTTTGTGTTTCCTGCTTTAGCTGAGCAGAGTGCGCTCAGTCCGCTCAGCAGAAGGCCTTCAGTAATGCAGTGCTGGCTCCCTCTAGCGGTCACTACAGGAAGCATCACCAACAGAGCTGATCACATGATGAAGCATCAGCTGGAACGAATCTTTGTCAGACCTGCTGCTCGTCACAAACTCCCAAAGAGAAACAGAAGAAAGTTCAGCAGAAGCTTCAACAGAGTCAAAAAGCTGCTGCTGATCCAGTGAAGACACTCTGAGCAAACTGATTTCATGAAGCACATTTTATTCAGGATTCACAGGAAGCTGCAGCACTCAGGATGCTTTCATGGAACTAAAGCTCAACATAAAGGATCAACATGTTTCCACATGAAATATCTGAACTAGTCATTCAGAGCATGAAGACACAGGAAGAAAGCAGCGTAGAAATCCATCAGAGGACATCAGCTTTCAGGACTCTTCACAAACACAGCAGAAGCTTTCTGTCTGCCTTCTCTTCTGGAACGTGCTCTGTGCAGACTGATTTAGAAAACACTTTTATATGGACACTACAGTTCAAGGCTGGAATCACCTGTTATAGTGAGGTTTTCAGGAAATGCTTCTTTTGAAACAGTTTTGGCCCCAAAAGAAGAATGAAATGATTAAAACTTCCATTTAGTTAATGTCCCCACAGTGCTGCATGACAGAAGAGACGCCTGTTAATTCCAGCTTGTTACAGACGTTATTGTGAACTTGACCCTGAAACAGGAAGCTGTTCATATTTAAACTTTAGACTTTGATGCTGAGCTTCCTGTTTCTTTTACCAATGACTTCTTCTCTTCTTATTTAACTGTTGCTCAGAGGAATCTTTGTCTCTTTCTGCCCTTTCAGTCGTACATGTACAAGACAAACCCTTTCACAATAAAACAGGAAATCAAAATCTGCCTGCTTCCTTTGTCTTCAGCCAGTTTGTCTTTGTCTTCTGGTGGAGCGTACCAGCCCTTTCTCTGTCTTTACCTGTGTCTTGGATTTCCTGCCTTTTGGATTTTCTTTCTTGCCATTATTAAAGCTTAAAAACATTAAACTGGTGTCTCGTGCAGATGAGAGCTGGAACTCAAATACCAGATGACACAATCTTCATAATGTCAGCAGATCTTTATTGTTTGCAGCTCAGAGCATCATCAGCATTACACAGGTGTGACTGAGGAGAGGCAGTCTGTCCTCAGCTCTTATAGGACTTTGATACAACACACATTAACTGTAATCTTCTTTATTATTGAGAAAGATATTAAGATATATTATTAACATTCTCAGAACACAGGAAGAGGTTTCAACCCCCCTCCAGGCTAAACTCCTTTATAATGAGTTCACTTGAGTTTCCCAACAGCTTCAACATTGTGATATCATGGTGGATATATAAGACACATCTATTCATACTAGCAGAAACATAATCAGAGTGGAAAAAACACACGATTAGAAGAGAAAAAAGAAATGGATTTAGTCCAACAGGATCTGACTGTGTTTAGTTTGTGATGTGGGGGAGGGAGGGAGCTGTTGTACTCAGCATGAAACACCAGGGGGCGTCCTCACTCCTTTAAACCAGAGCTGCTAGCTGTGTCCCAGGTGGATCCAGGGCAGGAGGAGAAAAGCTGATGGAAGAATCCAGAGAGAAAACTAACAGCTGTTCAACACCAAATTAATCCTGCTGACATGATTCAGCTCTGATGTTAATCTGCACACTGAACTCACTATTGGTGAGCAAACATGAAACTACAAGAACAGCAGCAGCCATTACTCACCACAGAGGGCGCTGTTTCCAGGAAGTACACATCTGACATTTAAAAGGTGATTACATTTGAATTTCCTCATGAAGTTATGACATCATCATCACACTTCATAGAACTATAATGAAAAAGCTTTTGTGATGTTTAAACATCTGGATCAACAGTGTAGAGCTTGTTTTCTGCACAGCTGCTGCTCACACTGAGGTTGTTCACCTGCTACATCACTGCTGCTTTAGCTGCTTTACCAGCTGCCATCAGCTGACCAAACATGTACCCCACTGCTGCTTTGACTCCTTTATCTTCATCCTCTCGACTCTTCATCTCTTCCAGTTTCTGGACCTTCTCTGCGTCTCCTTTCTCCTTCATCTTCTCAATCAGGAAGTCCAAGTGGACATAAGTGGACAGTGAAACAACATTCAGGGCGATCTGATCCAGTTTGACAACAAGCTCAAAGGACTCTTCCAACATCTGATCTTTTTCTTTCTGAAGTTCTTCGATTTTCTTTTCTAAAGTTTCCAAAAGGCTTGTTGTCTCCTCACAGCCTGCTTTAACTCTTTCATACTTCTCTTTCACATCTCTCAGGGTCTTCTGAACTTTCCTTGTCTTGGTCACATAGATCCAGTTTTCTTTCACATGATCTGATACAGGACACTTCCTGGTACATGAAGTGCAGCGGCCATCTTTCATGACATGACAGTCTCTGGGATACCAGGCCCATGTGCATCCAGGATAGTGACAGTTCTCCTTACAGACTGTACAGCAGACAGCTGCTTCATAATTTAACCACAACCCCCACCACCTCCCACCACCATCAATATATTTTTTTTCTTTGTAGACCTCATCAACTTCTACAGTGAACTTCTCATTTCTCTTCATCTCTTCTTCATGTTTCTTCAGAGCTTCCTGAGTCTGTTGGTTTTCTCTCTGTTTTTCTTCAGTGAACTCAACTCTCTCTTTCAGGTTTTGGATGCAGGCTGTCAGTCTGATTCTTGTCTTCAACACTTCAACAGTTGTCATCAGATTCTGAGGTGCAGTTTTTTCCAGAAACTCTGTGAACTGTCTCAGTCCTCTTGTTGTTATTTTATCTGCATGTTGAAGTTCTTCTGTGTCCTCTGTCCTGTCTTCATCCTGGCAGTTATCAAACAGGAAGTGAACAGGCTGATTCTTTTCATTTCTGGCACATTTAATTTTTGCAGCATCGAGAGCTCTCAGAACATTTTTAGGTGTTCTTCCATCTGAGTGTGTGATGAGAGCAACAATGTTCTTCTCCATGTCTTTTCCAAACAGAGACACCAGTGAATCAAAGATGTACCTCAGTCGGTCACTCAGTCGATTCTCAGTTGCTTTCAGCACCAGACCCACTGCATTAATCTCCTGAACTCCTCCTGAGCTGAACCAGTCTAATAATCTCTGACTGATGATGACGTCATGTTCGATCCCTCTGGTGTCTCCGTATCCAGGAGTATCGATGATGGTCAGAGAGTAGGGCAGAGTTTCACCTTCAAAACCAAAGATCTGGTACACGATCACATCTGATGTCTGACTCTCTGACTGACTTCTCTTCTCCTCCTCTACGATCTTAAACCAGACATCGTCCTCCCACTTCACTCCCATGGCGTAGTTGACCAGAGTGTTGACCAGAGTAGATTTTCCTGTTCCTGTTTCACCCACAAGCAAGATGGTTTTGTTTATCTTGTTCACATTTCTTTCACCAAGAGTCCTTCTGCTTAGAGATCCAATGTTCTCTTCCTTTGGTCTCAGCTGGTAGACAGCAGGAGGTCCTGATCGGATCAGAACACTGTTGGAAATGATGTCGTCATATTTTGATGAGTTTTTCCTGTAGAAAAGTAACAACATGAGCTCAAAATCTTCTGAACATAGAATGAAAAATTTAATTAACTTTATTTACAGTAAAGCAGTTTAGTTTGTTTATACCACCCAGAATGTTTTAATGTAATGGACCATGAAGCCCATTTGATCCTGAAACTCTTCCACAGCTCCCTTTATAAGCTCACTCACCACAGGTGATCACTCTCCAACTTCTACCTGTGTCCTTCTAACGTTTCATTAAAAATAAAAGTCTGGTTCTTTTGGATTTTAATTGTTTCTATAATCACATCAATCTGACACTTTTCCAGTTTTCAGTCTTAACTCTGCTCACGTTGGAAATGTTCACATCATGTAGTAAAATGGGATTCAGCAGCGTGATGCATTTCAACAAGAAAATAAACTGAAACTCTGTGTTGTTGTAGAAACGTAGTTTTACTCACGTTGCCATGGTAACAGCTTGACAGGAGCTTGAGGATGCAGCAGCTTATTGGTTCTCTGGATGAAAGAAAAAAAAAGTCAGTGAGCTCCTGTCAGCTGTGCTGCTGTTATCAGCAGCTGTCAGTAGAAACTCTGTGCTCAGTAACATTCTCACATCATGACATCAGTTTAATTTAGACAGACTTTATAGTTTAAACCTTCACTATGGTCACTACTGTTGCATTTCATAACAGAAACAGCTTCACAGTTCACAGATGGAGGCATCAACATGTTTAAGAGTTAAACTTGTTCACAACATCTGCTGTTACTGAGGAAATATCACCTGTCTACATTAAATAAAGTTTCCTGCTGTTATGTCTGATCTTGACATCTTAAAATATTTCATCGTTGCTTTTTCAAAGTGTTCTTACCTGTTGGCTCCACAGGGATCTCTGATGCTGAGACAGAGCAGAGATCAATTTATATATCAGCAGAGGGAGGAGCCCTGTGGTCACATGATTTCACAGAAACAGCCTCAGAGACAGAAAGCAGAGACTGCAGTGACTCTCAAGTAAATTATGGACTGCTGATGAGGCTGAGGAGCAGAGAGCATCCTCCCTCTCTGCAGACATAAAAGTATCAGCAGAGAGGGTGGAGCCCTGTGGTTACATGATTTCACAGAAACAGTCTCAGAGACAGAAAACAGAGACTGCAGTGACTCTTGAGTAAATTATGGACTGCTGATGAGGCTGAGGAGCAGAGAGCATCCTCCCTCTCTGCAGACAAAAAAGTATCAGCAGAGAGGGAGGAGGGTGGTCCGTGTATCATCCGATCATTCAATTATTCCATTTAATCTGGCAAACCAATAAACGAAAAAACGAATCAATATTTCCTTTTTCTGTTTTTCTGAATGAACCAAATATTAAAATTGACGTCTGTTTTTCCTGCTTTAAGCTCGAAATGGGAAATAAAATAAACAAGGAAACCAAAACGAAATAATGGGTCGAATTTACCTTTTCTTTATTTTTCTTTATTTGTTTTCTCATTTCCCACGGTGCCGTCAATTCTGTTTTTTTTAGCATGTGCAGTGGATAACCAACCCACTTGGAACAAGCTTACGAAGCAGTGTCCAGTAGCAGTATAGAGCCAACTGTACGGCTGCATCCTGGAGTAAAGCGCTGCAAAAGTAACACATTTACAGTAATGTATTACTTTTTGCTGTAACACAGTTATATAACGCATTACTAAAAATAAATCGGCAGTATTTTACCCTTTACAATCTCAGTAAGGCACATTACAACTCATTTTAACCAGAAATTAAGTGATGTTTGATACTGTCTGTGAAACTGGTCTGTGTGGCAGAGACCAGTATCTTTAGCGCCCCTAGTGGTAGCGACCACACCAACCAGTGGCAGCAGTGGTCTGTGTGGCAGCAGCCCAAGACTGTGGAGCCTCCTCTCATGCCCTCTCTCGCCAAATCAAAAGATTAAGTCTGATTCGCGATGTCACATACTTATTTTTGAATTGAATAACGTCATCCATGCGAATAAAATACTATCTATTCATTTCCAGGCCATTTGAGCTTTTTTTAATAAAAGTTTGATAATTTCATAATAATTTATTGATTTTGTAGTCTTTTTTAACAACTTAGTTAGTCATTTAACTTTGGAAAGTATTGTTTGAGGTTTCAAAACTTAAAACCTTCAGACAGAGATAAGGAAACAGAATATTCCATCAGTATAAGACAGTAGAACTCTACCATTCAGTGAAAGATGCCTCATCCACCACATGTTGAACCTTTTTCATTATTTTTTTAATCATAGGGCTGAAGTTTAGGTTATTGCAGAGTTTTTCATTCTTATCACACCCAGATATGTAACTGTGTTCTTCACAGGGATACCATTAACTTCTGATAGTTCACATTCCTTAAGTGGTAGACTAATAAACAGATTTATTCAGCCAACATTTATTCAGCTTTATTCAAGTTCATTCTTTCTCTTAGAAAATTCCTCAACACATCTAATTACTTTGATCCATTCCTCTCTATTAGACAAAAAAATTGTATCATCACAATTTAAATGATCTCTTTAGGTCTCTTTAGGTCTACTTTGGAACCATAGACTATAAAAACCTGAAACTTTTTAAAAAGGTGTACAGCCACAGTTTGTGTGACAAGGAACAGAAAGGAGCCATCCCTTAGAGACTGGTAGCGACCAGTGGTCGGTGTGGCAGAGACCAGACCACAGAATTGGCTACAATGATCGACGCTGCTGTCGGAATATTTAGTTCAAAAACACCAAAGTAGCCTGCGAGGTATAGTGAACCAGATGAGAGCTTTTATTTTGAAACTTAGAAAATATGTAAGTCCTCTGACATTAGCAGAATAATATTTGGATATATAACAGGCTATTATGATAATAAAATCGTAATCTTAATCTTATCAGAATGAAGTTATAATTATTTTAATATTAATCATTTTAAATCTACCTGCCCCTCCGCTGTGCATTACGCTGTGTTATTGTTCTGCTGATGGTTCTCCCCTTTATATGTTCTGACACGGACACTGGGACTGCACTGGTACCTAACTCGGACACATATACAAGCGGAGGTGGAAAACCGAGACACTTGTAAACAGACATAGCCTAAATCTCACAAGCTCACACACATCTACATAAATGTTATATTTAGCACCTCTGATAAAGTGTAGATCACAGTGGGGTCTGGGTATCTGTGGTTACATGATTTCACAGAAACAGTCTCAGAGACAGAAAGCAGAGACTGGGAGCATCTGAGATCATCAGGAAGTTGGTTCCATCTGTGTGCAGCATCGCAGCTAAAAGCAGATTCACAATGTTTGGTTCTGAGTCCAGGTTGTAACGTCTGGCTGCTTCCTAATGATCTCAGGTTCCTAATGAGTTTATATTCTTCATAGAGATCAGAAATATCTTATCTTATTATCTTGGCCTGTTACAACAGTCCACCGTGCTGGAAATGAAGGCTTCAATGAGTTTCTCTAAAACTCGTCCTTGTTTGAGAAAATAAAATGCTGATTCAGTTTTGGCCTTGATGTGGCAGCTGAAGCTCAGACCTGAGTCTATTAAATCACAATCTTTATAGGTCTGGAATCAAGCTGAGCAAAAACTTTGATTCTCTCTTCGTCCTTGTTGCCGAATCCACTGATTTCTGTCTGCTCTTTATTTAAATGGAAGAACTTTGCATCCAGCTGTTTACCTGCTCCAAGTGAGTCAAAGGGGCCACAGTCCCTTGGTGAAAGTAAATGTGTGTGTCGTCTGCATAGCTCTGATACTTAACATTATTGTCATGTATTAATTATTGTAGAAAAGGGTTTTTAAGGTCTGTGGATCTCCATCAGACAAAGCCTGGAAAAAGACGCTCCCCCCACCCCCCTGAGTTTCATGATTATCTTATTTGATCCCAGAGACACCGAACAATAGAGCCAAGATGGCCTAATACTGCTGTTTGACATAATTTCAGGCACCAAATACAACAAAAAGGTCTTTAAAGGTCCACTGTGTAATATTTCGGAGGATCTACTGACAGAAATGCAATATAATATATATAAATAAAGCTGCAAGCAGCGATATGTGGGCCCTCGCATGTGTAGTGCATCGAGGTGTGAGGAGGCCGCGTTGCAGATTCTGAAGCTCTGCCGGTACAGGTGTGAATGATATTATGATCAATCTGACCAGCCCGTCTCAAAACAAATGGTCCGGCCCCTGTGGCATTTGTCATTACTGCCAGATGGCCAATCCGCCCCTGATGAACAATCTCTCATCTCACACCTTGTTAGCTAAGTTTGTTCCTCACCCAGATGTTTTTCTCCTCCACAGCTGTTTCTGTTTCAACTAATAATTATGTTTCAACCTACATTTTGAATTTATGATCATTAACACCCAGGGACGGACTGGGAATAAAAAACGGCCCTGGACTTTGACTAGGCCCGGCCCAAAGCAATCGACGCGTGGAAACTCAACAACAACAACAACAGTAACAGTCACAAGACTTTTACAGCTAAAATGTTAAAGTTTAGCTGTTTTAACTACTGAAGCCTAATCATTAAAAATGTAGCAAGATGAATATCACTTCCTAACATCATCCCTAGCAAGTAACCCTCTTTCTCCTCTCATATTCCATAATTACTCCCTGTGGAACCAGCTCATCTTTCTGTCCCTCATCATCACTGGTGGCATGTTGCTACATAGCTGTCTGGCTCACTTCTTCACTGCTGGGTCTGCTGCTAATAGGTGCGTTCGAGATGACGGCGGCTGACTTTCGCCGACTTCATAGTCTAACGTGAGCTGCAGGTGACTGCAGTGGCGGGGTGTAAAAACGGCGCCGTAAAGTCGGACACATTCTACCTGCGTGAGCTTTCTGTGAGCTGAGATCAATGACTGATCTCGCGGCAATTGCAAAGAAAAATGCCGCGAGACCAAGCAAAAGTGTTGTTCCAACTTTGTGCAACCTGAGAAAAGCAACTGCGGCCACCGGACTCGGCGCCTGCAGCCTCCTTGCTCCCGCGAGGTTTTAATGTCATGTGGCATGGTGACGTTTTGCAGCGCCGGCGAAAGTCGGACACAATTTCTAACCAGCATGCCTTTTACATCCAGCATGCATCACATTAAGTCAGCCCTGCGCAGCGCGGCATGAAGTCAAACACACCTAATATTCAATTGCGAGGTGCTGCTGCTGGCTGTGCTGCTAAATATTTCAGTTAGTTTGCAACATTTAGCGGCTTCAGTATCTAAATTCCGCAATTTTTTTTCTCTCGCCTTCTCAGCCCCACCCTTTTCTTTCCGTTTTTAACCCGCAGCCGCGTTATGCATATTGTTTGTTTGTTTCTATGCTTTTATCTAACGTCTTTGCTGTTAGTTTCTTCCTCTGCTTCCACTTCTTCTTCTCCTTACTTGGCGGCCACGGCCAGTGAAGCTGGCATCCAACTTAAAGGTGCATTGCTGCCACCTACAGTACTGGAGTGTGAAACAGATTAGTGGGGGAAAAAACAGGTGATGACTGCGTGTGTGGCGGGCCGCCTGGAGTACCGGCCGTTCTGTGATTCTCCAGATCACACAGATGGCCAGTCCGCCCCTGTTAACACCTATAATTGTTTAATCAAACACCAGACGATATGCCTACAAAATCCCTGACTGAAGAACTGGTGCTGTTTGAAGTCATTTGATTGATTTAGACTTTTTTTTCTGTTCCCTCACTTTGAAGTTTGTTAATTAAATATTATCTATGAAAGTGTCCTTACTATACAGCGTTACATAGCAGCAGTCACTGTCAGTTATCATGTTACATACTTCATGATACAGTTGCCGTATTTCTGACAGTAACCATGACGACACTGTTTGAAACATGATCATTTTATTGACAAAAC
This sequence comes from Lepomis macrochirus, assembly GCA_024633595.2. NCBI lineage: Eukaryota > Metazoa > Chordata > Actinopteri > Centrarchiformes > Centrarchidae > Lepomis > Lepomis macrochirus. Next base: position 27,856,901 of record JALXJV020000019.1, read on the forward strand.
ACTGGCAGCAGAGGAAAACCTATAGGATATTTTCTCTTAATAACTCCCTGCTGTAAATCACAGGACTCACAGATGAACTAATTCTATCTGCTCTCCGTCTCCAGAAGCAGAAAGAACGGACAATAAAGCTTCAGATATTCAGAACCTAAAATACTTCATCAGCAGAGTGAGCAGTAAGATCAGACTGAAACACTGCTGGAATCAGGAAACAGTGAGGAGGAGTTACCAGGCTGCAAGAACACAAGAAATACAAAGTCACTTTAAACGCTCTGTTTCCCATTAATCAGCCCAGATAATACAAACAGATATCTTCCATATAGACACACACAGGACATGGACAGAGGAGTTAGTGATGTGGACACAGTCACTGTACTCAGGTCAGTTTCCTCCTGCCAGCAGGACCTCTTCATCAGCACCAGAGCTAACACTACATGCTAAACATGTTTAAAGGAGCAGACCTGCTCGTTTTAACCCTTTCACTACAAAGTCAACATGCCGAACGTCTCGGGTTACGTATGTAACCCTGGTTCCCCGAGAAGGGGAACGAGACACTGCGTCGGTTACGACACTATGGGAGCGCCTTTAGGCGTAGCAGGTCTGAATGTGAATGAAATCACTCCAATCCTATTGGCTTGTAGCTAAAACGATAGGGTGTGACGGATAGCCGGAGGAGTATAAGGCACACCTGAGCACAATCATAATTAGCTTATTCTATGAAGCAGGCTCTAGGCGGGAGAGAGTGCGGCGGACCGGCGCAGTGTCTCGTTCCCCTTCTCGGGGAACCAGGGTTACATCGTAACCGAGGCGTTCCCACCGAGGGAACTTCGAACTGCGTCGGTTACGACACTATGGGAGCGAGATACCCACTAAACCGTGCCGAAAGACCCGCCTGCCCCAGTGAGCAAGAAAAGCGGCCCAACTAGGAAGAAAGCGCCACGAGTGCGGGTGCGAAGGAAGATCCAGGCTGTAGAATCTGATGAGCGTGTGCGGAGTGGCCCAGCCAGCCGCATCACATACATCCTGTAAAGATGCCCCAGAGAGGAGAGCTCGAGAGGCAGCCATGCCCCTGGTGGAATGAGCTCTCACGGCCATAGGTGAAGGCAAACTGCGCACCTGATAGGCCAGGGAAATCGCCTGTACGATCCAATTGCTAATAGTCTGTTTGGATGCAGGGAGCCCCACCTTAGGGGTCCCAAAACACACAAGCAACTGGTCAGTCTTCCTCCAGCGGGAGGACCTCTGGGTGTAAATGCTCAAGGCCCTAACAGGGCAGAGCAAATGAAGTCTCCCGTCTTCCTCTGTCACATGAGGTGGAGGAAGAAAGGCCTGCAGCACTGTGGACCCTGCCGCACAAGAAGGCACTTTAGGGATGTATCCTGGACGAGGGTGCAGGATAGCCCTAATATTCCCGGGGCGAACTCCAGGCTTCGGTGGACTGACAGAAAGCTTGGAGGTCCCCACTCTCCTCAGAGGAGTGATAGCCAGGAGAAAGGCCATCTTGAGGGTCAAGTGCTTAGCCTCAGCTAACTCCAGAGGTTCAAGGGGCCTCAGCCAACGCCCCAAGAACCACTGCCAGGTCCCAGGTGGGAACCTTGGAGCGAGTCGCGGGTCTCATCCTCCTAGTACCCAGCGGTGGAAGCGTACCACCAGGGGAAGTTTCCCTAACGATCCCTCCCTCAGAGGGCGTGGAAAGCAGAGATAGCAGCACGTACACCTTGAGGGTGGATGGGGAAAGACCGACAGAGAACCGATCCTGGAGAAACTCCAGCACCTGAATCACTGGGCAGGTAACTGGATCCACCGATCGTTCTCCACACCAAGTGGAGAAAACATTCCACTTCAGGTCATACATCCTCCGGCGTGAGATGGGGCCCTGGAGCTCAGGAGGGTCTCGACTGCTCCGGCTCTCAGACCCGCCTCTAGGTACTGCGCCCCCTCAGGGGCCAGACCCAGAGTCGCCACCGCGCGGGGCAAGGGTGAAGAACCCGGCCCTGCGCCTGAGACAGCAGGTCTCTCCTCAGAGGAACCTGCCATGGCGGGCCGTCCAGGAGCGACATGATGTCTGAGAACCACACTCAGGTCGGCCAGAGCGGAGCTACTAGTAGTAGGCTGACATTGTCCTTCCAGGACCTCTGGGAGCAGAAGCGACTGGGGAAGCAGCTGTACAGGCGCAGCCTCCGACCACGTGTGTGCCATGGCGTCCAGCCCCAAGGGGGCTGGAGGGCTGAAGAGAACCATAGTGGACAGTGTGTAGTCTCTTGGGGCCTCAAACAAATCCACGTCTATGGGACCGAACTCTTAGCACAAGAGCTTCACCACCTGGGGTGAAGTCTCCATTCCAGGCCTCAGCCCCTGTCTCGACAGCAGGTCTGCTCCCTGATTCTCCGTCCCTGGGAGATACATGCGCTCTGGCGACAGTAATCTCTGCTGGGACCACAGGAGGATCTGGCGCTAAGTTGTTCAGCGGTAGCGCAGGACCGCCCTGGTGATTTAAATAGAGCCACCACTGTAGTGTTGTCGCCTCGAACCAGGGCGTGGTGGCCCTGGAGATCTGGCAGGAAACTCCTTAGAGCCTGGAACACTGCCAACATCTCGAGGTAGTTGATATGCCTCTCTGACAGATGCACCTGCCAAGATCCCCTTGCAAGCGGCCGTCCATGACGCGCCCCAGCCCATGAGGGGGCGTCTGTCGAAATAACCAGCCCGGTGACAGGACCCTCCTAACACAGGGCCCTGGGACAGGAACCAAGTCTCCTTCCAGACTGATAGGGACCGAAGACATTAGCGTGAAACCCTTATCAGGCGGAAAGGATTTCCCTGAGGGAAAAACCCTTGGTCCGCAACCACCACTGCAGGGGTCTCATGTGCAGCAGTCCATATGGTATCACAGTGGATGCAGCTGCTAGGAGACCTAACACCCGTTGAAAGTGTTTCACAGTGATGGCGTGGCCTAACTTTACCCCTCCTACTGCTGCCAATATGGTGTCGACACGCGTGCGGGGATAACTGAGCCCGCATCACTGTCGAATCCCACACAACCCCAGGAAAGTGATCCTCTGGGATGGCTAGCACACTCTTCTTTGCGTTGAGCCTCAGCCCTAAACGCATCAAATGATTCAGAACGACATCTCGATGCCGAACTGCCAACTCCGAGACTGAGCTAGAATCAGCCAGTCGTCGATGTAGTTGAAAATCCGGATGCCCTGGAACCTCAGCGGGGCCAAAGCCGCATCCATACACTTGGTGAATGTCGCGAGGGAAAGTGCCAGGCGAATGGAAGCACCCGATATTGGTAAGCCACACCCCGGCGAACCTCAGGAACTTCCTGTGAGAAGGGCGAATGGAGATATGGAAATAAGCGTCCTTTAGATCTATTGTGACGAACCAATCCTTGGATTGGATGTGCGTCACGATGGCGGGGATGGTGAGCATCTTGAACCTGAATCTCCTCAGAGACCAGTTTAGCACCCGCAGATCCAGAATAGGGCGCAGTCCTCCGTCCTTCTTGGGGACTAAGAAGTACCGGCTGTAAAACCGGTGTTCCTGTCTGGGGAGGAGCGCGTTCTCTGACCCCTTCCTCAGCAGAGAAAGAACTTCTTGTCCTAACACGAACCTTGCTCGGGCGGACCACAGTCCAAATCACCCGTTGAACTTTGGCGGTGGATTTTGAACTGCAGCCGGTACCCATGTATGGCAGTGCGCAGAGTCCACGGAGAAATGTCTGTCAGGCTCCGCCAGGCTTCTGCAAATTCTGCCAGCGGAACCAACCCTCGGGGCTGGTGGTCGGTGTCTCGTGTGATTCTCCGGCGGGCCCCTGAAGCATGAAGGCAGGGGAAACCGTCCGGAATCCACGGTGAGTGAGTCGGATGCCGCCTGACTGCAGACCCTCGGGGCAGACAGTACGGCGCGGACTCGAAAGTGGCTGGCACGTCCCGAACGTGAGAACGGCGGGCTAGCGTTACCTGAAGCCACCTCGGAGGGGACCTCAGTCGACCTCCGGAAGGGGTGTGGGGGGTGAGGGAGGGGAGGAAAGACTCCCCCGAGTCGGTCCTCAGGACCTCTTCCCTGCGCTCCGGCGGGACTGGATGACGGTCCTCAGATCGCGTCTATCCGGATGTTGAGACTGGGTTCGTTGCCCTGCAGCCCCAGCTCCTCGGGGGGGCCTGCGGGATGCAACACTTTGTCTCCTTTCCGCTCGGTAGGAGCTAGTGGATGGGAAGGATTTCCTCCAGGCAGCCTCAGCTGCTCTGAGCACGAACCGACGAGGGAGGAACTGGCGGAACGCTTCACCTTGCTCTTTCATGGTCTGAAACCGCTCCACCACAGAGTCCACTGCATCCCCGAAAAGGCCTTCTGGGCACACTGGAGCATCGAGGAGGCGATTTTTATCCTTCTCGGAAATGCCCGAGAGATTCAGCCAGAGATGGCGCTCTGCGGCCACCAGGACCGACATGGATCTCCCGATGTTCCGGGCTGTCTCCTTTGTGGCCCTAAGGGACAGATCCGTGGCCCTGCTCAGCTCCTCCAGATCTCCCTCAGAAGGACCCCCCTTCTGGATCATCTCCTGAAGCAGGTCAGCTTGGTAGGCCTGAAGCACCGCCATGGTGTGCAAGCTCGCACCTGCCTGACCAGCTGCCATGTATGACTTGCCCATCAGTGCTGAGGTGTGCGACATGGCTTGGAGGGTAACGCCGGTTTCTCTAGGGAGGGCGCTAAGTCGAGGGAGAGATAGCCCATAGCGTATCTTCCACCTGAGGCATCCTCCCATACCACGCTCTTTAATCCCCATTACATTACTGTAATTGAGGGATTTTGCTGTGAAGATGCGTGAGGAGTATGGTCTGCTCCAGGATTTCTTGATCTCGTCATGAAGATCCGGAAGAATGGCAGAACACCGGCGTGGAGGTGGCGCATGGCGTTTCAGGAACCTCTCATCCAGCCTACCACTTGTTGCGTGGTTCTTGATTTTCCTGCGGCCAGGTGATATTCAGCTTAGCCACTGCTCTAGTCACCACCTCCAGCAGCTTCGTCGTAGTCGGGCGCAGCCTGATGGCAGCTGCTCCGACACCGAAGTCGTCTTCCACCACACTGAGCACGTCCAACTCCTCAGAGTCAGAGTGCTGCAGCGTCTCTGGATCCAAGCCACGAGCAGGAGAATCCGTAAAACGGGCTCCCGGACGAGGCAAGGACATAACTGAACCAGCGGACGAGGGTCGGGAAAAAGCCTCAGCCATCCCGAAATCCTCCGTGAGGTCACACTGGGATCCCCATGACTGCCGCTTGCGGGCTGCCTCAGCAGCCGCTGGGGCAGATCCGCGGGGAGAGCACATCCTACCGTCCTTGCTGGGATTGTAGCTTCTTCACTCAACATACAGACGCCTGCTGAATAGAAAAAAGCTAATTATGATTGTGCTCAGGTGTGCCTTATACTCCTCGGTTATCCGTCACACCCTATCGTTTTAGCTACAAGCCAATAGGATTGGAGTGATTTCATTCACATTCAGACCTGCTACGCCTAAAGGCGTTCCCATAGTGTCGTAACCGACGCAGTTCGAGTTCCCTCGAAGGGGAACTGACCGACAACATCTTCCGAGGCCCACAGTGCTCTCTGCCTGTCAGGCAGGAGGAAGCAGCTCACCTGCTGCGTCCAAACGTCCACCTGCAGCTCCTCTAAAGCTCCCTGACTAACATGCTGCATCTGGTTTCTTTAAAGTTATGATCCTCAACATCTTCATGGACTTCATCCAGTTTCTGACTGACAGCCAGTCATTGTATCTACACTCTGTAATCACCTCTCTATAGAGCAGTTTCATTGTTAGTGACGGAGTCCGACACTCCTACAGGTGATTCACAGGAAATGAAACCCGTTCTCACTCCTAAGTCGTCACATCTGGACGCATGGTCAAGACCCCTTAGCGTCTGTTAGCACTGGATGAAGCCCTGTGGAGTCGATTGTCAGAGCTACAGGTAGGTGTAGGACACATTACAGAAAAGTCCAGGTAAGGAGGAAGATGGAGAGACATAACCCAGATTTTCAACCAGGAGACAGGTGTTTGTTCCCCGTGTCAGTATTAAATGTTTTATTTAAGTTTTGTAGGAAAGGTTACTTAACTCACGTTAGTTAACTAACAACCATAATGTATGAACTTTGCTGTCTGAGTTTAAATGATCCTGTTTAGAGTTAGAGAGCTGAGCTGGAGACCGGGAGGTCGGCGGTTCGATTCCCCGGCCCGATCAGTCTGGATGTGGACGGTGAAACAGCAGCTGGCCCTCACTAATTACCGCCGAGGGGCCCCTGAGCAAAGCAGGAGACGTTTCCATCTGAATGTAGAAACTTAAATCATCTGAGGCTCCACAGAGGGAAACTTGATCCACATACATTCAGACAGGTGGTTTTTCAAAATAAAATACTTCAACGCTTTAAATTCAGTCTTTTTTTTTTATTTTGACAACATAATTTAATCAGGACTGAAAACTTTAACGTCGTGAGATTCAGATTTTTTACAGCTTCAGGTGATAAAATGAAAGAATGAAATGAGCCAGCAGGAAACTGATGGTGTATAAATCAGGTTGATCAGTGAGCGGCGGCACACGGCTGAGGGACTGGATCACATTTAATGACGTACAGATAAATAAATCCACAACATGAACACTTACAGAATAAAAAATATAAATAAACTCCTTCATTAAAGTGATGAGACGCGTCGACATGCAGCTGCTGCAGACACACATTCATGAGCATGCTCAGACAGCCATCATGACATGCAGCTCAGACAGACAGGAAGTTCAGGAGGGGCGTCTGGATTCAATACTCAGGATCAATATATGACAGAGGGCCTTCACACCACAGGGTTTGTGTAACTGTAGTAACATTAATATTCCTTCACAGCTGCTGCTGCTGGACATGAAACCTGGAGAGTTCCTAAGATGCTTCCAGGTGACAGAACTTCACTGTACACGTGACCTGTTTTTAAATTACCATGCATCCTGGGAGGAGAGGAAGCAGCCTGGAAGCTGTGAGATGGAGGTGGGGCGGTAGGTTCACGCCCTGCAGGTGGAGGCAGGTGGAGGTGAGGGCTGTGACGCTCGTGTTTGTTCCGGTTCGTGGCTCCCCTTCAGATTTCTTCTCCCCGTCAGACGTCGTCGAATATTCGGCTCCGAGACGACGACATGGACAGATACCGTCCTGCTGCGGGTCTGAAAGAGCCGAACACAAAACACACAACTGAGCACAGAGCTGAGCACACCGGACCTGCAGACCCAGGAGGGGGGGGGGGACAACATGTAAACAAAGCTTTGTCCTTCACTCTGAGACTCGTTCAGTGATTTATAACAGCTGGTTAGTAACAGCAGAGGGGCGCCTCTCCTCAGGACAGACAGGTTCAGCTGCCGGGGGACTTACGTCTGTTGTTGCTGGGGGCCACGGTGTCCGAGTAACTGGTTTCCTTCATTTCGTGGCTGCTCCTGTTCCTCGCGGTGTAGTCGTCCCTCTGGTTTCCGTAGCGCTCCTTCCACTCCTGCAACACAAACACACTCTTTCTACCAGCAGGTCTACGACAGCGTTCACAGCCCCGTCACACTTTACCACGGAACTAGGAACCTTTGGAGGAACTCAGCGTTTCCACTGCAGGGATCAGGGTCCAAATTAAGTTCTGGTCCCTGCTCGGTGGGTAGCGCCCTGCAGTGCGTTTCTGATTGGTCGAGTAGAGGCTACTCGTGTTTTGCTTCTACGGTTCGTCTCTTTTCCAACATTTACAGACCAATAAAATATTCATCACATCTGCATTACATTTATAGCTCGGACACAGCAGCTGGTGTGTTTCCAGCTGGAACTGGGTCCAGAGTTGTTCTGTTTTCATCAGGTTTGTGTTTCTTTATCCAGTTTGTTATTTCATTTGTTTTGACTCATGTGTCTCTTCATTAAACTCACATGAAGGTCAAGTCTTGTTTTTCATTATAATCCAATCAAACCTGAGGTTCATACGTACATTTAGCTCATGTATGGTGACCTTACTAACTAACGATGCCTGTCCTCCGGTGTTTACGTCAGCAGCTTCATTTGGCTGATCGTCGCAGGGCTTCAGACCTGGGTGGAAACGCACACAACAACGGGCTGAACAGCCTTTTAGTTCCTTGGAAAGTATCCTGGGACTAAAAGTAACGGCTACTTTTGGTGGAAACGTGGCTGAAGTGTCCAGATAAAGTTGTTCTTCCCTCAGTACATGAGCTCTATTCAGAGTTTTAACGTGACGTCACGGTCCAATGAAAACGCTCCCTTGGAGGGAAAATGAAGACGTTATATTCTGCTGCCCGCCAACCAGGAAGCAGGTGATACACTGTTACTTTGAGTTTGTTCCTTTTGCGTATGGTTGTTGTGCTTTAGGATCCACTAATCGAGGAGGAGACAAGCCTGAGCTGTGTTAGGTGAGGGATTCCCCACAAGGTAATGTAAACATTAGCGCAGTCGAGTGGCGGCAGGGAGCTGCTGGTTTTTAACAGTAGAAATGCAGCAGCGGATGCTGTAACAGTTTGTGTTCATATCTTTCTTTTTCTTTGAAAGATGATCCAAATAAAATCTGACTGCTTCTGCAGCATCTCTACGAGGAGTCGCGCTGTGAGCCGCCATGTTGGTCTTTGTTTTGCCCTCCAGGTCACCGCGCAGGTCACGTGACTGAAAACTAAGAATTGGATGTTGGTTCGAAACAAGACACTAAGTGAAGCTAAAGTCACGCTGCGTGTCAGAACAAAGTCAGTCGGACTGTCTGAAACCAGAAGATAAACCCTGGGTCACGTAGGAGACCACAGAGTTCATCTTTATCCAGACAGCTGGGTCAGTCAGTCGACCCTCAGAGAGCAGAGACAGAGTGTGAGCTGCTGTGTTGGAGACTCACCTTTAGCTCACTTTAGCTCAGTGACCCTGACGTGACCCGAGGAGCCCGACAGTATCACTGGTGGAGATGGCAGAGTCCATGTGGATCAGACGCAGGAAGTTCAGACACAGAGGAGACGTTAAACGGCAGAACCACCTGTGGTGTGCTCCATCTGTCCTCCAGCTGTGCTCCATCTGTCCTAAAGGTTCAATGTCATCAGTAATAGTAGTTGGATTTTATTGTCGAGCATGTTTTAAATAAATTTATCAAAGAGATTATAGCTGATTATCAGGTTAGCAGAAGTTTATTGGTTGATTAAATAACCAATAAACTGCTAATCAACTGAATCCTAATTCCACATGAGGTGGACCTGTAGGTCTCTGCAGGGCTGCAGCTTTGTGTTTCCTGCTTTAGCTGAGCAGAGTGCGCTCAGTCCGCTCAGCAGAAGGCCTTCAGTAATGCAGTGCTGGCTCCCTCTAGCGGTCACTACAGGAAGCATCACCAACAGAGCTGATCACATGATGAAACATCAGCTGGAACGAATCTCTGTCAGACCTGCTGCTCGTCACAAACTCCCAAAGAGAAACAGAAGAAAGTTCAGCAGAAGCTTCAACAGAGTCAAAAAGCTGCTGCTGATCCAGTGAAGACACTCTGAGCAAACTGATTTCATGAAGCACATTTTATTCAGGATTCACAGGAAGCTGCAGCACTCAGGATGCTTTCATGGAACTAAAACTCAACATAAAGGATCAACATGTTTCCACATGAAATATCTGAACTAGTCATTCAGAGCATGAAGACACAGGAAGAAAGCAGCGTAGAAATCCATCATAGGACATCAGCTTTCAGGACTCTTCACAAACACAGCAGAAGCTTTCTGTCTGCCTTCTCTTCTGGAACGTCCTCTGTGCAGACTGATTTAGAAAATGTTAGGAATTATTGTTGTGAGCCAGGTTCAGGTGTGAAGAAGTTTCGGAGACTGATGAAGACTTAACATAGCATAGTTTATTGAGCCCGGCCGAGGAGATACAGTGCCAGCATACAACATGTGAACACGTCAAATGCCAACACCAAAATCTGAAGGATAACATCTTGTGGTCCCTTTTATGTTTCTCTCTTCCCCCTAGAGCCTGTAGGTTTCTCTATTAGGTCATCTTCACCTAGAACACCTAATCTATCTGATGTTTAGATTCCAGTGCTTCTTCATATTGGAATCTTTTACTATCCAAGAGTTGTACTCTTATATGTGGAGCCAGTTAGTTCTTGTAAACATTCTTGTATGGCTCAACCTTGTTAGATTCCCAGAGAACACTCATATCTGCTAGCCTGACGCCAAAGCTACTGTCTCTAGCTAATCAGTCTATTGTTGTCTTCTTGACGAGGACAAGTACATATGAGAAACATCTAAACCTATAATGTCAAATATTTATGGAGTCAGCTAGATTACTCTAAGCTAGACCTGTCTTACCTTTCCCTGTTACATCAATTAAGACACCTAAGAAATATTTCCAACAGTTCCCCCATTTTTTATCAAAAGATAAACTCAATCACTAAACTCTTTATAAATTTGGGAACCCAGTTATTAAAAACTTCGCTAAATGTTATGGACCAGTCAGGACATCTTCAGAGTTGGGTTGGTACTTTTTCAAAAGTCAATCACAGCAGTTAAGATCACAAACATTTAAATCAACATTATCCTTGGCCAGTAAATATAAAATACATTTTCCAACATGAAACCATTTCTGTTATTATTATCATATAGTTAGAATAATTATTGTACATATGGAAATGTAACAAACCTTACATCATCTAGCTACACACGTCCCATAAGCTCTGTCTCCGTGCAGCCTAACAGTGGCTGTGACACAAAATATTATTCTACTCTAAACTAATAATAATAGAGTCTTATCAAGTGATAAGTCCCTGACAGAGGCTACCGGTCGCATGCTCATAGCCAAAAACACCCACTTCTCTATATTTCATGTATTGAAGTCTGAAATTATAGTTGAAAGTTATAAAATGGGCAAAAAAGGCTTATGAGACTAGCTACACTCCCTAAACAGTGCAAAATGGAGAAAAACCTCAATATAGAAAATCAGAGGAAAACTCACAGATGCACTTATTGCTAAACTCAAATAAGACTATAAAATCATACAAACATTGCAATCATCTGAATACATAGCCACAATTTGTAATGAATATTAATAATAAAATGTCTATCCCAAAGCAAAGCATTGATCAATATCCCTTATTATCATACTTGGTATGTTCGTATAGCATGATGCATAAATATTAAACATTTAAAGCCCTTTAAGGTAAAGCTGATGTAGATCCCATTTATCATACAGAAAGTATTGATTTAACTTTAACATTTGAAATAACATAGTAAATTCTTATCACAGTCATCATGGATTTACGCTATAACTACCTGTACTTAAAAGAAACCCTCAAAAGGAAAACAGGACAACCTGTGTTGCCCTATATGAAGTCACATCTCAAATAAATTTTTAATTAACTGGTAAATATTGTAAATTAATCAATTTAAATTAAAAACATTATCACATTTCTATTAGGCGCTTAACTGGTATTAATTCAAAATGTGAATACAAATATTGAGTCCCCTTTTTGTCCATTCAAAAGCCATCAGTACTCTCATTTGTACAGGTCATCCGTTGTGACCTGGAGCTTTAAACCATCACACCCAGAGGGAAATATTGAAACAAATAAGTGAAATTAATAATTTCTGCAGCAGTAAGATATTCTTAACTTCGTTTACACTTTTTTAAGTTACCGTGATTATTATTCTCATCATAACACAATGTTTAAAACCTTAGAAAACAGTAACTTTAGAACTCCCTAAGAAAATATAAGATGTAATTTTTTTGAGTCAAACCATAAGATGCAATTTTTCAGCAAAGTCTTTTGGTGGAAATCTGATCTGTAGTAGTTTAGTCCTGTTTACAGCATTCTCAAGCAGTAAATTTCAATATATTAATTATCTTCAATGATCCAAAAAATATGTACTTTGGATCTTTTTGCTTACTTTAGACCAGGAGGACCTTCATTCCAATAGAAAATCATCAACTTCTTGCAACTCAATGAAAATGAGTTAAATTTTATGATTAAAATGTAATAACCTGATATTTGGCTCTCAATTATTATGATCAGTAATTAAGTTATCTAACCGCATCCCCTCGACTCCCTCTTATTTTATCAATATAAATGAACATTTTTCATTGATGAAATATTCTATTGTAGATTTATTCTATTAAAACTCTTGTCTAATGGTTTGCTGTTGGGGCCCCGAGGCTCTGGAACAGCCTGCCCGAGGAAATCAGGTCAGCTGAGTCAGTGAACTCTTTTAAGTCCCTTCTTAAAACATACTTTTATAGGACAGCCTTTCCCAATTTTATTTGACTTTATCCCTTTATTTTATTCCATTTTATTCATTTTATATTTATCTTAAAAGAGTCTTGTCAATGTTTTCTTGCGGTTATCTTGTATAGTTTTTTCTTATTGTCTTTTGACTATCATTGTCTTTTTGAAAAGTGCTCTACAAATAAAGATTAACTGTTTATAAAAGGAGGAAAGGAAAGTAGAGTTTGAGGGAAATAGTTTCTAAGTTCATGGTCTGTTTAATCCTGTCTGTTTAATAATGTTAGTCTTTTTTACTTTCTTTAATAAAAGCAGGTACTCAGTTGTCTATCATTAATATTTTAATATTCTGACCCCAGTAAAAACATCTTGCATAAAACCAATGAATAACAGAAGAGTGATGAGCCAGCCAAAATTAATAAAAGGAAGGGGACCTCCTCTAGACCAACCCACAAAGGGTCGTGGGATCTGAGTTGTCCCCTCTAACCTGAGCCCAATTTTTGAACTAAAGATACCAGAAAATAAAGCCGCGAAAACCGGACTACCGGACCCATCAAAACAAAGAAACATCAAAATAGAAGTCTACATCTAGTTTGTTAGAGACACCAACAGTTGCTTTTATTTCTGTTTTGAACATGTCTGTTTGTCTTTCGACACTTTTAATTATTTTAACTGAATATTTTGCTAAAGAAGCGGATGAGTCTATTTTAAAATTATCTCATTACATTAATCAACTTACTTTATAAGTTCTCTATACTGTATGTAATTAAGCTAAGCCTTGTACCATATTCCTGTTCTTAGACCAGCTATATTGCATCATGTTAACATAATTAATACATAGATGGCTATGAAGTTACATCAAATTTCAAGTGATTCCCGAATAAGTATTAGTTTCTAGATGTATTGAACTTGTGTGGGAGTTTTTCAGGGATAATTCACAGCAGCTATTCTTATAAGATATTGGTCCCTGAACAGATTTAAGATAATCATTTTACTCTTAGCCGTAAATTAGCAACTCTATATTTTGTGTGGTAATAAACTAGCCTTACCTCATGGTTGGTAATACAGATTAACCTACAACAACAAGAAAACAACAGCTTTTTCTTAATCTGGGAGGGGGATGGGCGGTGCCTTGTAAAAACTTAACCTTTATTAGTTTGATTAAAAGAAAAAACTCAAATTATACCTGTCTAAAATTTTACTATCTGCTTTGTTGAACTAAATTTGAATAAACATTTGAGAGTGCATTAATCTTGGTATAGTATGACATATTTTGCTTAGGTTATGTTCTTGTGCATAGTTAACCCTTAAACGGTTGAATTTGTTTTTACTTAGATTGCTGAACACAGTGTGTTGTTTTGCTCCGCATTGATGCTTCAGTTATAATTGCTTTCAAGTTTATAGGTGAGAAGAAGCAAAGTGTAGAAACTCATCTTAATATCACAATTAACATTCCATAATTTACAGAAAGTTGTACTTTCCCATCAAAATTATATCATGGGATGATTACCATCATTTACTTGTAGAGTATAAAATTGAATGTGCAACAAAACAGTCTTTCATGGGTAGGACTTTTAAGCCATTGAGATCCATTTGAGCTTAACGAGCATGTCCATAAGTCTTTTCTGAATAGCTCTGCTGTATTTTGTCATGACAACGCCTTCTGATAAAGTCTGCTTGTCAATTCATTGTTCATTGCAGTCTTACTTTGTTGCTGAGCAGAAAAGTGTTAGTGGAAGTCCAGGGTTCCGTATTTAGGTTGGAGGACATTGCATGACATTGTGGCAATTTTGGTGAGCTCTGACGAGAGCCCTCACGCTGTTATTGTGATCCGCCGGGTCCACCCTGGCCTGATCTGATCATCTAGCAGAAAAAAAAAGAGCAGGATCCTGCTCCCTCTCCTTGGCAGTGGACCGTCTTGCAACCAAAAGGTGGTGCAAGCCCTTGCATGGAATGGATGTTTTCACCTGGGAGATAAAGAAAACTCATACAAAGATTGGATTAGTACAAGATCATACACTTTCATACACTTACAGAGATACAGAAATCAACAGAATATGCTCCTCTGATGGTTTTAGAAGTCGGCCAAAGTTCCTGAAAATTAAAAAGGTTTCTGTTAGTCCTATGTCGTATTCCTATGTTCAGTCCAGAGCAGAGTGGTTTTGTACATTTCATTAGATCAGATGTATGGTTTAATGATTTTACATGACTTCCTTTCACTTAGTTGTTTGCAATTACTCTGAGACTTTTGTCTTTAAGTTATTAGTTTTATTGATATTATTCCCTGTTTAATTAATCAATTAGTTTAGAAAAATGAGTTAAAATATTCTTAATATTTACATTCTTCTGATTTCAATATTGCATCCTCTTTTAATGGGTGTGCTGTATCACACAGTCTCCTCCAACAACACCACAAGCAGTCTCTTCTCACCCTTGGAGTCGCTTACGACCCATCCTTAGGGAGGTAGACTTTCTGGATCTTTGGGCATTATTAAACCCTCCCCAGCTGCCTAGCAGATCAACTTGTGTGGAAGGTGGACAGAGGACAGTATGCATTAGGACACCTGAAACATCCTAGATAGTCATGGCAGTTTTGCAATGCCATGCTGACAGAGAGGAACGAGATAAATATCTCTTAACAATATTGTCATCCTTTCTTTCAGAGCATCTTTAGGCTCAATTTCATCATTTTAAAGTTACTATTTCAGACTTGTTGTCATTTCTTTGGATAATGTCTTTTTATTGTACATTGAAACCTTAGTACCGTTATAAGACTTTGGGTTATCTTTTCTTCTGGTTAATTGACATGTCATAGTCATAGCAAAAGATTTTGCGATGTCCGCTAAAAAACATTATGTATAATTCTTTTATTTATTCCCCCTTTTTCATTCATTTCTGTTGCCGTGTGCAACCCAGATTAACACATGTAGGAAGAAATTAAGAAAGGAATTAGGAATGGCATTTTGTATCATTAATTGGTAAAGTATTGTTAGAAACAAAATATTCTTTAACAGAATCAGTATGACTTCCTTGTGCAGCTCATGTACATTTTTGTTTGTAGTTTAAGTTCTCTCTTGTTATTTGTTATTTTTGTTGTTACTTATAATTGCTATTTTGAATGGCCATGATTAATTAATTATTATGTTAAATGCAAACTTTTTGGATTTTGGTGCAAAGAGCTTTGACAACACAGTTTAACTTAAACATTCATGGCATAAAGCATATTGACCTGAAAGTGAACTACACTAGCCAAACAAGAAAATGGCTTTCAGTATGTTGGATAAAAACCGTTGAATGTTAGAGGTTTTGCTGGATGTAGTCATAAAAATCAAAACGCATCTCTTGAAACAGGGCAACCGGTGGTAGTTCGGCCCTCAGCTAAATCTAGACATATTTTTATGTTATTTACTGTAGTTTAATGAGCAGGTATTCCATTAGGCAAATCAAACAGTATGTAGTGTGTAATGTCTTTATGTAGTGACAACATACACTAAAGGATAGGTATTTGAGAATCTCATCTGAATCATTACTAAAAAAATAATATTAACCAAAATTTGGAATGTGGACTTGCTTTAAATCTGGCCTAGATGATTTATCTGTGTCCAGAGGTGGTAGGTACACTGTAAAAAATACCTGTGAAATCCACAATAATTTACTGTGTTTGTGCACAGTTAGTTACAGTATACTAATACACAGTAACATATTGTGTAATCAAAGAATTACTGTGAAAATCACGGTAATCAGGTTGCTACCCTAAAAATCACAGTAACCAACAATGTGCTGTAGGAAATCACAGTAATGACTTTGGTACTGTAGATAATCACAGTAATCTACAGTATGCAGTGAAAATCACAGTAATGATCATTGTACTGTAGACAATCACAGTAATGAGTGTTTTCCGTAGATAATCACAGTAATGATTGTTGCACTGTAGATAATCACAGTAATGATCATTGTACTGTAGACAATCACAGTAATGATCATTGTACCGTAGATAATCACACTGACGATTGTTGTTCTGTAGACAATCACAGTAATGATTGTTATACTGTAGATAGTCACAGTAGCCAACAGTGTGCTGTGAAAATCACAGACTTCAAAAAACATGTTAGGTACTCCAGTCAGTGTCATTGACTAAACACTGATATACATCTGGAGTTGGTCCCCGGGTGCTGCACAGTGGCTGCCCACCCAGTGATGGGTTAAATGCAGAGAATGAAGTACACAACATGTATGTGTATGTGACAATAAAGGTATCTTCTTCTTCTATCTTCTATCTAAATGATCATTGTATTGTAGATAATCACAGTAATGATTTTTGTACTGTAGATAATCACAGTAGTCAATTTAATACCATAGATAATCACAGTAAATGAGAGTGTACTGTACTAACTACAGCATCCAATTTTGTACTGCCGATAATCACAGTAAAAAACAGTGTCATGCAAAAACAAAAAATCACAGATATGCTACTAAGAACAGTACAGATGGAAAAGTAGATGCTCCGTATTTGTGTAGCGCCTTTCTAGTCTTTTGACCACTCAAAGTGCTTTTACACTACATCTGCATTCACCATTCACACACATTCATACACTGAGCCTAAGTGCTCAACAACAACTGACATAGACCATATATAAAAGACTTAAACACACTCATACACTGGCAGAGCAATTCAGGATTCAGTATCTTGCCCAAGGACACTTTGACATGCAGATTGGAGAAGCTGGGGATTGAACTGCTGACCTGCCGATTAAAAGGCAACCTACTCAACCTTCTGAGCCACAGCCACCCAATGCAAATACTGTTTCACTACACATTGACTTTTGTGGTCTACATATTTTTCGATACATAGATCTTTATCTCAAATAATATCAGAACCCACTTATTTCTGTTTGCGGCTAGTTCTATTTATTTATACATAAGGTTTTTCTATAGTTATTTGCATATGTGAAATGCTTGTGTTTAAAGTAAGTGGGAGTCCAAAAATATTAATACAGATCTACAGTGGAAATCAAACAAAGGATACCTTTGAATTAAATCTATTTTTATTTCTATAAGGATCAATTTGGCTGATTTTATTTTTTCCCATTATTTTCTCATTATTATGATTAATATATGAGTTTATGCAGCATTGTTAAGCCTGGGCAGCCTACAAACACCCAGTCTCACATTAAAATGTATCTCAGCTACACTGGTCCACAATACAAAAGTAGCTTTACAATGACAGCTCTAAAAGTGTGTGGTTGTTGCATTTAAAAAAATGTTTTTTGCCTATTTTCCTCTCTTCTCTTTTCACGTTTGGCGTCCAATTCACTTGAGTCTTTCAAGTCTCCTGCGTGAGGACAAAATGGCAATACGGCGAACATTTCTCTCATTTGCCTGCTGAATCCCACCGGTAACCAGCCAAAGGTTGTGACAGCAGTACACCTGTGGGGGCAGTAATTTGCCAGCAATGCATCCAGTCTTCCAGAAATACAGAAAAATGTAGAAGAAGGTGACCATCGTTACAATTTGTTTAGGCCACAAAGTTCTTCACTTCAGCATTTAAGCGATCTTAAAGTGGCACTTTGAACATGCGTTGAAAGTTCACTGTTTTCACTTCATGACATTGAAAGGACTGCTTGTGTCAGTGAGCATAGGGTTCACGTGCGTATGTCTGTGTGATTGCGCAGTGCGTAAGCTAACATTAACGTTAGTTCACAGGTGGAAAGCTGTGGTAGATAACGATCTAGATAGATAACGATGGTTGTGAACGCGGTCTTCTTGGGCGACTTTCAAATTCAGAGCTGTTCAACGGAGTGATTTTTTTGGTGGTGCAACAGTGGAGATCCAGAGAGAAATACTGCTGGAGGAAGAGTATTTTTCACAACGAGGCCGTTTGTGCGACGTGAAGGAGGAGTGGAGCAGCACTGCACACTATTTCATGTAAGTGTTTAATATTATTAAATAAACACAATGCTTTCTCTCTATCAGCCGACTTAACGTGATTCAGTTAATTAAACAGACAGTAACCAAAGATGTACAGAATGTTATTAGGCCTTAGTAGGTATTATTGAAAATAAAATTGCAGAATGAACTCCTTATTGCCTAATCAGACTGAAAGTGCGCTGCCTTTTTTTTATGTTGCTTGGCAACCACCGAACAGTGTTGGGCAAGCTACTTGGAAAATGTAGTGAGCTAAGCTACTAGCTACTCTACATTAAATGAAGCTTCACTACACAGAAGCTACCCCCCAGTGAAATGTAGCAAGCTAAGCTACAGCAACGTGGCAAAAGTAGCTTAGTTACATCTAAGCTACTTTAAATTTTTTAATAGTATATAGTTAGGTCATTTATATAAATATTTATATACACACACACACAACATAGGCCCTAGTTTATATTGAACCAACTTCATTCCACAGTAGCAATAGAAGAAAGACTAAAACCTGCTCCAATGTGTGTGTGAGAGAGCTAAATCAGACACAGAAACTCTCCTACTTACTGCCATATCATTTCTGCTTAATGTACTTCCTCATGCAACAAACTGAGAACCATTGTTGTTTGTATAAAAGCAACTTAATTATCATATTATTAATAAATTCAATTAATTGATTATTAATTAATTCTATATTTTTTATAGTTTATATGTGACTTTGTGCTCTGGCAACATTGCAACCTAAACATTCACGGCAGAGAGAGAGAGAGAGACTCCGTCGCACGTGTCTTTATTCCCCTGCAGCAAAGTCGCAAACATCAGCCCAAGGATCGGTACGTGATGTCACCATCACAGGAAGCGCTTCTGCCGGCTACACATACAGGTCCGTGTGTGGCGGCGGTGTCACTTACTGATCCATCAGAAATGCTTGGGAAAATGTAGCGTGTGTGGAAGCTACCGCGCTACTCGGCCAATAAAAGAGCTTCGTTACTGAAAAGCTATTTGATTCAGAAAATAGCGACGCTGCCACTAAGCTACTGAGAAATGTAGTTAAACTAGTAACGGCGCTACTTGTAGCGACGCTGCTGCCCAACACTGCCACCGAATCAGCTGTCCTGTCAGTTTAATCAAAGATTATAGCGCCAGCGATCTGTAAATTAATCCTTGATTTACTGCTAAGTAAAGTAGTTGTCAAATCAGCAGAAACTTGGATCACACCTCACAGGTCTGTATCTTTTGTTGCTAAAAACATCTGCTTTAATAAAATAGACAAACGGAGGCCACTTGCTCTGGCATTTTTTGAGGGTGAGAGGTGTACAAACAAGCAGGAGGCAGGGGAAAGGGAGATCCTTTAAACTTCTGTGGTTAAGTCTCTCCATTAATTTGATTGGACAATGTTAAAAACGGTCAGAGTTGAAATTTTTCCAACTTCAAAACAGCCTGCATAACGCTTACTGCCAATTGAAAGCAATTAAATGCAAAAAAAAATGCATTCTGTCTGATCGGGGCCCTAATATAAGTTCGATAAGCAAGATTGATAGCAATCCTAACATACCTTATCAAATTATCAAAAGTTTCTTTTCTGTTCAGCACATTTGGTTAAACCAGTCAGGTGATTCTAAATATTAACTTCTATTTTCACTTCTACTAGGTTCCTGGTCAGGATTAATCCTGACTCACAGAAGCTGGAGGAACTATAAGGCAGAAGATGTCATACATGAACCTATGCATCATCAGGGACTTCACAGAGTTTGATTGGAAAATAACTAGATGGAGGTGAGGACATGATAATACTGTGTCCTTGAAAGATGTTCCTCAAGTGGTGTTGTTCCATTCGGCTTGTATTAGTCCAAGTTTTGAGACCTTTGCCTCAATAATATCTTTTTAAACTGCTTTCACTGTATTCTTGAGACTATGGATAATTTATCCACAACACACCTGAGACAGTGTTCATTGGAACTACTTTTTACTGAAGAAATGGTCTTTATATAAATCTTTGATAGTAAAGTGGGAATTTTCAAAATTTTTGGGTGGAGTTGAGCAAGAGAAGACGGAAGAAAATCACTCTTAAAGAGACAATATGTTGACAGTATTTAATCCTACAAGCAGTACATATAAAAGAATAAACTGCACAACATAGGTATAATTTATGGTGTGCAGTAATGACCACTGAGTACTGAGATTGGAGCGTTGACATGCTGACAGGAATCACAGCAAGTATATTGCCATTACAGAATTGTCTCTTGTTACATGAATAGTTGGCATTCAGTATTACATTAGTTCACAAACCCCCCGTTGTTAAGCAGCCTTGGGTACCTTGAAAGGCGCTATATAAATTTAGGTTATTATTAATATTAATTAGTATTATTTATTATTATGTTTGGGGCAGACCACCTTCAGAATCGGTCTTCATTTTTGATCTCAACTATACACTTGTAAGGTTTTATAGCTGCATCTTTCATGATTGTAATGCTATCATGGTGACAAAATTTGTCTAAAAAACAAACACACATTACAAAATGAGTTTGTGTTGTAGATTCTGCTACTGTAGGTGTGTCTAAGACCATATTTTGCCACAATTAAGGAGACAAACACAATTTGAAAACAATACCAGTTACAAGGGATAAAATGGTTGAATAAGCTGTAGCGATAGGTTCTACAACCCGGTATTAAATGGACCATGGATCATTATGAAATGTCCGAAGTGTCAATAATCTCAGTGGTATTGAAGAAATTAGGACAGTTGTCTGTGATGAATTTTTGTCATGTGCAAGCGTCAGGGCTATAGCTCCCACTTCCTGTCTCTCACACAGACACCGTGCTCTGAGTTGCGATGGAGGAGAGAGCCAAATGTACAAATGTCTGTTTGTACTTCTCCGGAATCAATGCAGACAATGCTTGTTGCCACAAGGGCAACAGATCTTTTGCATGTAAAGGCAGGAACACGAGCAAAAACCACCAACATCAACACCAACCACAAAGTACATGACAGACATGCTGAGAAATGCACAGTTTTTGACTACCTAGCTCGTACTTCATCTCCAGTTTTCCCCTCCTAAATATATATATATTATCTTTGATTTTTTCTCCTAAAAAGGTAACAAATATTACTGATAACAAATTTATTAAAGTACCAAATCAATAACCAGTATCATTAAGAGCAGTAGCACCTTTTTAACTGGAGAGGGTTGACTGTAACCTAAAAACCTCTTGAAATGATCAGAAACAGGGATGGTTCTTCATAATCTGCAACACAAAGTGCTACATTTCTTTCAAAAAGTATGTTCCCTTTCCTCTTTTGTGTAGAATAGTCCATTACTCCCCTCCATGAATGCAAGATTTCCAAATTGATCTACCACAGGTCTAAGAAATATCACCAAAATGATGATTTATACACTTTATCAACTTAATTTCTTATTCATTGTTTATCTTTCAGGGATCTGCTCTTGCTGTGGTACAGTACTGTGAAAATGACTGAACAGTGACGTAATCACCGAAATCCCAAGAAGCAAGGAACCACAGACTTCAGCAAGTCACCTTTGTTCAAACATGGAAAAGGGTGTGTTCTGTGTGCATGTGGATGTGTCTTTGGAGATGTTGATGTTAAGTTTTAAAGTTACATAGGTGAAAAAGTTTAAAAAAAAACTGATGCAGATGTTCGGTCCAAATTTGATAAGGTATACGAATTGTTAACTATGCACTGTATACTAATTTTTATTCTCTACAATTTTTGCAGTTAGCATTAAGGTTTTCAATAAGATATAATACCTAGGCCTATTTTTGATATTGTGTGTTTTCTTGGATAAACTTTAGAAAGATTCAAAACCTGCTAGGAATTAATATGTAGTATAGAGTTGGAGCCTATGGTTGGGACACAGAGTTACTTTTTAAGCTGTCTACCTCAAGTACATTTACATTTTTTTCATTTAGCTGACGCTTTTATCCAAAGCGACTTACAGTTGCAATATACAAGTAGCATATATATTGCCTATAGAAATACCACTTCTCTCACAGTACTAATCTTATTGACACCTTACTACCTCCCCAACAGTCACAAATGTATTTGGGATTTGGTTCTGAGAAATTGCCATTTATGCATTTGGTTGTTTGTATTCAAAGTGTCTTAAATACTGTGTTTTATGGAAGGGAAATGATAATGTATTAGCCAAACAGTGCCTTTTTGACCACAGAATGTCTCTATATGGTTTGATAGGAGAAATGGCGTTATATTTATTATTTTGACTTGTTGTTGCCACTATTTTTAAATATGCAATCCTCTGTTTTAATCCATCCAATATTTATGGTTTTTAATATATGGAATATATTAAGAGCTGTTTGTTACTTATGCACATTTTAGAAGACATGGACGATGATTGTAAATGTAATGGAAGACAGAATTCAGTGTATTTGCTGTACACTTTGAAGCACAAGAAAAACGTTTGGCTTGTTACTGTTCAGCTATCAAGAATAAATCGTTACATATATTGTTTGACGTCTCTCTGCCTTTATTTCTATTTATAAAATGTGACTTTTAACATGCAGAAACTTTTGGTAGTTATTTACTGTGATTCTTTTTTCACAGTAAGTTACTGGTCAATTGCTGCCAGTTATTTACTGTGATTCGTTTTTTCACAGTAAGTTACTGGTCAATTGCTGCCAGTTATTTGCTGTAATTTGTTTCACAGTAAGTTGCTTGTCAATTGCTGCCAGTTATTTGCTGTAATTTGTTTCACAGTAAGTTGCTTGTCAATTGCTGCCAGTTACTTGCTGTAATTTGTTTCACAGTAAGTTGCTTGTCAATTGCTGCCAGTTATTTGCTGTGATTTGTTTCACAGTAAGTTGCTTGTCAATTGCTGCCAGTTATTTGCTGTGAATTGTTTCACAGTAAGTTGCTTGTCAATTGCTGCCAGTTACTTGCTGTGAATTGTTTCACAGTAAGTTGCTTGTCAATTGCTGCCAGTTATTTGCTGTGATTTGTTTCACAGTAAGTTGCTTGTCAATTGCTGCCAGTTGTTTACTGTGAATTTCACAGTAGGTTTCTTACAGTGTAACTAAGTACCTCTACTGTACTTGAAATCAGTATTTCCATTATTTTCATATTTTGTATTTCCACTCCAACACATCTCAAAGGTCAATATTGTATTTCTTTAATTATTTCATTTCACATTTATTTTATAACTTTAGTTATTTTGCAGATTCAGATTATCTTATTCAAAGTTATAGTCAACAAAAACATAATGATGTATTAATATAGACAAAGAAAAACTTTAATTATTTCCCGAGAAAAGAGACTAGAGAAACTTAATTAACTAACATAAATTAATTAACATGAGCTTCATCATTATCATCTACAACATCAACAGTAATAATATTCAAATCATATAATTTGTACTTTGAAATGGTCAAATTAAGAGTACTTTTATTTTTGGTACTTTCTTATGCTAGTGCTTTTGTACTTTTACTTTAAGTAAAATTTTGAATGTAGAACTTTCACTTTTAATAAATTAGTTCTAGTCTGGGGTATTCCCACTTTTAAGTTACAATGGATCTAAGTCTATTTTATTTTCGTATTCAGTTCAATTAATTTTTCATTTATCTAACTCCAGTTCATAACAAAATTATCTCATTGCATATATAGCGCAGGTTTAGGCTGTTATCTTTGTAATGTTATTAACAGAGACCTGACATATCCTATATTGTTGTTTAATAAGCATTGTCTATTTCTCAAAGTCAATCAATTTATATGATCAATGCAACTGGATATGGGTTCTATTAACTAAGATATCAGAATTAGAAAGAATGGTCACATTGTAAATGATCCGGATCAGCTGTCTTGTGTTTAAGCGACAGAAGTGTTCAGAATGTGCAGATTTGGTCTAGCAAACACATAACAATAACACTGGTACCGTCTTTTAGAATAGCTTTAGCTGTAACAGCTAGCAAACAGACTGGGCTCCCCTTTTACAGGAGGCACCTTATAAGTATAGAGAGCCAACAGTGGTAATGAGAGCCATGTTTTTTAAACCCAAATGCCCATTATGAAGCAGTATGTCTCCAAAAGGCAGATCTTTGTCTGGTGCTGATGTGAAGCAGCCTTTAAGTCTTTGAATGCAGATGTCATGCTTTCAGTTCATTATACACGTTCAGGTGCAGAGTCCAGAGTGACAGCAATAAAGTCCATTTCAGCGGAGCCATAAATCCATAATTGGAACACATCTCTGTTTTGGTGTGTGGAGGAGGCACAGCAGACGGCAGCAAAGTCTGTGTGGTATAGGGGAGGCAACCATTTTTCCAAAACATACCCCTTGTTGATGACCCCTTGGCTGATAGCTTGGCAAGCAATGCTCTGTGACCTCTTTCAGTCAAACGTTTCATTTCAGGAGGAGAATAGAGTCTGTTCACATGCTTTCTCAGAAGCAACGTGCTTTCATCGGGTCAACAAGGTCAAATAAGGCTCCACTACCTCTGAGGCCTGAATACTGCAGAAATACTGCTGACTATCAGATTGATAGAGGTGAACACAAATTCACCACTGCTTAAAATTGGAATCTTAAAGTAATTAGGTCAGATTTGAATAAACCTTTGTCAATAATTAAATTGCACATAGCTTCCAGAACTTTAGACAAAGTGCCCATTCTTTAGGTTTATTAACTTTAGGAATACTTTCTATAAAAGGATTGTTGCAGTTGTCAGAATATTTTTATTTATTGATTTATTATTTTAAATAATGTCAGATTTTGATGTGTTTACCTGTTTCTTTAAGGTATAAAATATTGTTGCCTACAGTGTGGCAAAACTTTCAAAAGTCAACTTATCTTTTTAGTTAAGCGGAAAGTACAAACTCAATAGTGTTTTATAAATCAAGGCCCTAATAAACTCCAAGGAAACCAATAATTATAATTTAAGAAATATTTAAAATGTGAATTTTGCTCTGATGCCTGTAAAACGTGCTCACTCAGTGTCAGAGAGGGAATGTAAACAATCCTAGGAGCACCAAGGGATGTTTATTTCTGTGTGTGTCTTATCAGACAGCCTGTTTTGTGAGCTCCCGAACTCAAGGTTGAACTTTGTGAGACCAATTTAGAAAAAAAATTCTACTCTGTACCTGAATAAGGTGAGATAGATCACCCATATTACTTAATCCTATACAAATGCTGGGTAGCTGTATGGAACTAATCAACGGAATTTTCCCTAAACAAAGTCAAAACTTATGTCATTTTCTTTTTTAAGGAGCAAATGAAGAACAATTAAATTGTCAATATTCAGCTTCAACCCACAGTCTTTAAAAATCAAAAAACAAAACCACAAACCAAGCCAGAAATCCTAGTGGTTTAGTCACCGGAATTTTAACAGCACATTGGTATTAAAAAAGCCAGCCTACAATCACTTTAAAAATATAGGATAAAACTGTTTCACAGCAGAATCTGAAAACAAAACTTGTCTGTGCATTTATCTTTAGTGACTAAACTAGTGTAATGGTGTCTTTACAAGCAGTAGTCAGACAGCTGCAGCTGATTCAGAACGCCGCTTCCTTTTATTAAACTGAAAGTAAATTTAAGACTTTTATTTTTGCATGCAGTGTATATTTTGCTGTCATGTTTTATCCTAGTTTTATTTTCTATTTAACACTAAACTTTCATTGTATCTAAATGTATCCTTATATTGCCCTATGTTGCCTTGTTGTTTTCTGTAAAGCACTTTGAATTCCCTTGTTGTTTAAATGTGCTACGTAAATATACTTGCCTTGCCTATCTGAAAAATTAATATCATCCGGTCAGAAGTTAACTTTATAACATTAAATCAATAATTTTTTAATCACAACTTAAAACATGCTGTTAAAAGGAAGAGTGCTTCATAGTAATCATATTATACAAACACCTTGCCTACAAACTCAATTTAATATTTATTGACCTTTTACTTTTAGAATCAAAATAATAACTAATTGAATACTAGTTTTCTTTAACTGCTTGATACAGTTTACAATAAAAGCTCTATGACAGTAATGTAAGTTTTCTTTTAAATAGTAACTGTAGAAAGAATAAACATTTTGCAACCTACATTGTAACTGAAATTAGACAATTTCATTAATGTGTTCATTTAATTTAATTAATGTTTATTTATTTTCAGCTTGCACAAAGAAGAAATACCGATTTCTGCTCAACCTCAACATGTTTTTGTTTAATGACACTTGCCTTTTTTCATCTTTCTCTGCGTGTCTATGTACAGCATGTGTGTTTAAATTGAAAATATTTTTCATTTGAAATTGCTTATATTAAAGATAATTGCTCTATTAGATAACAGTTAAGTAGAATTTAAAAACAAACCGATCACTACTGGTAATTTTATAAAAGCATTTGATTGACCATATCTTCTGAACAGTTGCTTCACATTTTTACATATTCTTTTGGGCTTTGGAAGTACTCAGTGAAAAATACTAATTTCAGCTGTTTATCAAATGTTGCTACCATTAAGTCTTATTTTCATAATTTTTAGCAGTTTTATTTTGCAACACAGCATCCTCATGGGTCTAAGACATGAAGCAGCATATTTAGCACTCTTGGCCACTGTTTAAGCTCTTCAGCCATTTACTCGTTTGCCATTCTCAGTCACAGCATCACACTGATAAGCCACAGCTGACTAAGTCAGTACATTCTTTCATATATTTGAAATCCCAGGCAGGACTTTCATAGTTTGAAGTACCCTTTATTTTAGCCATTTGCTGTTTACTTTTATAAACGACTTTTTATATGGTCATTCAGCCTTTATTAATTCACATACAAACAAAGTGGAGAAAACTAGAGACTTTTCTGTCTACTGATAATCAGCATGTGTGTGTAAAACATTGCTTCATATTCTAACTTAATATCAGGGACATTCTGATTTGCGTTCTTGACTCTGGTTGCCAGATATTTGCAGATTGATCCTTTTGTTTTACATATTTACTTTTTATCAACCTTAAACCTTAAAATCATCATTGGGTGTGTTTTTTGCTTTACATTTTTACTCTTAGTGAAGTAACTACAGATTAATTTTAGCCTCTGCTATGGACTGATTACCAATTAAGTATTTACAAAACTTAATACATACTTTGACACATTAAACATCATAATAAACACACTCAATAAACACATAAATTCAATAAACACATACATTCAATAAACACTGCTACTGCATCAAAAGTCTCAACACTTCTTCAATTTCTTTATTTTGCTTTTAGTGGTTGGCGATTTGATGACTTGGGAGTGAAGACTCATATTTCAAGTATTTTCACCTTGTGTACACAACTTTTAAATTAACATACAGGTCTCTGAAGCCACAAGCAACCAGAGCCATCTTTCCCTCTGCACACAATCTCAGCGCCGGTCTTGATTAACCGAAATAAGCCCCTCATATCGTGCTTACCCAGAACGTCTTCACCAAAGAGTTAACCTCACGGTGCGATATGCGAATGTGTCGGGTACAGCCCGAAGCTGTCCCAGAGACCACCTTTTCGGTGGGCTGCGTCAGTTAAACACCACGCAGTCTTGAAGTAAATTACAGGTCTCTGAAGCCACAAGCAACCAGAGCCATCTTTCCCTCGGGACACAATCTCAGCGCCGGTCTTGATTAACCGAAATAACCTCACGGTGCGGTATGCGACTGTGTCGGGTACAGCCCAAAGCTGTCCCAGAAACCACCCTTTCGGTGGGCTGCGTTGGTTAAACACCACGCAGTCTTTAAGTCTCAAATCTACAAACCAACCACTGATCGTCCCAAAGGGATTTTATAGATCAATTTCATAGTTTAGACCTGTTGTGCTCACTCGATTACTTTATTTGAACATTCTTTACATGACAAATTTGTCCCGAGCCCTGCTCGCAGAGAGATCAGCCAGGACACTGTCCCCAGACTTGAATCCTCTTTAATCTTAAATGTTCTTTAATAATCTTAGAAATTATTCACAGCCAGATTATAGTTAGGCTACTACACAGATTTCTTTGAGCTCGTCAAACACAACATGGCAAGGCAAAAAAAAAAAAAATTGCACTTACCAGTTGTTTTGTTGAGATCCTGTTCACGTGACGCCAAATTGTTAGGAATTATTGTTGTGAGCCAGGTTCAGGTGTGAAGAAGTTTCGGAGACTGATGAAGACTTAACATAGCATAGTTTATTGAGCCCGGCCGAGGAGATACAGTGCCAGCATACAACATGTGAACACGTCAAATGCTAACACCAAAATCTGAAGGATAACATCTTGTGGTCCCTTTTATGTTTCTGTCTTCCCCCTAGAGCCTGTAGGTTTCTCTGTTAGGTCATCTTCACCTAGAACACCTAATCTATCTGATGTTTAGATTCCAATGCTTCGTCATATTGGAATCTCTCACTATCCAAGAGTTGTACTCTAATCTGTGGAGCCAGTTAGTTCTTGTAAACATTCTTGTATGGCTCAACCTTGTTAGATTCCCAGAGAACACTCATATCTGCTAGCCTGACGCCTGAGCTACTGTCTCTAGCTAATCAGTCTATTGTTGTCTTCTTGACGAGAACAAGTACATATGAGAAACACCTAAACCTATAATGTCAAATACTTATGGAGTCAGCTATATTACTCTAAACTAGACCTGTCTTACCTTTCCCTGTTACATCAATTAAGACACCTAAGAAATATTTCCAACAGAAAACAGTTTTATATGGACACTACAGTTCAAGGCTGGAATCACCTGTTATAGTGAGGTTTTCAGGAAATGCTTCTTTTGAAACAGTTTTGGCCCCAAACGAAGAATGAAATGATTAAAACTTCCATTTAGTTGATGTCCCCACAGTGCTGCATGACAGAAGAGACGCCTGTTAATTCCAGCTTGTTACAGACGTTATTGTGAACTTGACCCTGAAACAGGAAGCTGTTCATATTTAAACTTTAGACTTTGATGCTGAGCTTCCTGTTTCTTTTCCCAATGACTTCTTCTCTTCTTATTTAACTGTTGCTCAGAGGAATCTTTGTCTCTTTCTGCCCTTTCAGTCGTACATGTACAAGACCAACCCTTTCACAATAAAACAGGAAATCAGAATCTGCCTGCTTCCTTTGTCTTCAGCCAGTTTGTCTTTGTCTTCTGGTGGAGCGTACCAGCCCTTTCTCTGTCTTTACCTGTGTCTTGGATTTCCTGCCTTTTGGATTTTCTTTCTTGCCATTATTAAAGCTTAAAAACATTAAACTGGTGTCTCGTGCAGATGAGAGCTGGAACTCAAATACCAGATGACACAATCTTCATAATGTCAGCAGATCTTTATTGTTTGCAGCTCAGAGCATCATCAGCATTACACAGGTGTGACTGAGGAGAGGCAGTCTGTCCTCAGCTCTTATAGGACTTTGATACAACACACATTAACTGTAATCTTCTTTATTATTGAGAAAGATATTAAGATATATTATTAACATTCTCAGAACACAGGAAGAGGTTTCAACCCCCCTCCAGGCTAAACTCCTTTATAATGAGTTCACTTGAGTTTCCCAACAGCTTCAACATTGTGATATCATGGTGGATATATAAGACACATCTATTCATACTGAGATGGCGCTGTAATCGATGCTGAAATTTATCAGTAAATTCATTCCGATGGCATTTTCAAACACGGGACGTTTTGCCTCAGTTTGGAATGGCCTGTCGAGACCTAACTCGGGGACCTTGTGCGGCACGCGGGTTCGGGCCTGGACGACTCATGCATCCCTCGAGCGAAGTTACGCCAGGGGGCTTGGACCCCGCTTACAACTGCTTGCAGTTCTAGTTTTTTTTGTTTTTTCTATTTTTGGTTGTTGTTGTTCTGTAAATAACTTCAGAGTATGGTCTAGACCTGCTCTTTATGAAAAGTGCTGCGCTATATAAATAAAATTGAAAATTGAATTCATTTATTTATTTATTTTCCATAATACAAAACCAACAATTCTAGCCCCTTAGGACAAATATAGTTCAGGACTAAGTATATAAAAAATAAGGTGCTTGATACAAGTGCACTTATAGACTACACAAACGGCTAGAAAATAGGAAAGGAACAAACAAACGATCAAAACATTACTGGAAAGGAAAATAAAAAAATAAGTATCCATTTTAACCTTTGGTTGGGGTACAATTAAATAACAAATCTAACAAAAGTTTATAAAGTAATAAAGCCTTGTTGGAATTAACTAAGTAGAGAAATAGCTTTTTCAGAAAAACAAAAGAATTTACAAAAGAATTTACATTGTGTAAAAAGTATTTCATTATCAGGTTGTTGTATAAAAATTCTAGTTTTCTGTCCTTCATTATAAGACCCAATCTAACAGCCAATCTTGGAAGTCCTCCCAAAATAATTAAAAATATTACAAGAGAACATTAAATGTTCAATTTTTTCTATTGTTTCTATTCTGTATTGCAGAATACATTCATTAGAGTCCATGTTAAATCTTAGTCGTAAAAATTCTTTGCAGGGCTTGTAACATCCATTGGGCTTTATCCATGAAAATTGAATAACATCCGGATTCTCCACATATCAACAAGTGAGAGGGTTTTACAAAAATTTGATAGCACTGGATTATAATGGTGATTTGTAAATTTATATGGGCTTCTGTCAAACCAATCATCAGGTGCCATATTAAAATCTCCTCCTACTAAAAATAAATTTGAAAGAAGAAGTTTTATAAAGAATGAGACCTGTTCCAATAAGAGCCTATTTTGATTGGTATTATTGTAGACTATCCATAGATCAGCCGCTGTCCTCTCCAGACCGCCAACCTACAGCCGATTTATTAGTGAGACTGATACAACTATACATTATGGCACTGAATGATAAGTTTTCATGTTCCGGACCTTTGCTTTGGGAAATTTTCACTAACTGGACCTCTTTGAATTCTAATTGAATACCCCTTCCAGTAAAATAACAAAGTTGCCATCTACATTCAAAACAACCGCCAACCAATGTCCATCTTCATCAGCCTTGTATTCAACAACATTACCGGGACAATTATTTAAACAAATGGCAACACCTGCGAATCTATTAGATCCATGACTGAACAGTATCTTGTCACCCCATTGATTTATCCAAACTGTGGAGTCTGAAGAGCAGGAATGAGTTTCTTGAAGGAATGTGCAGTGGGTTTTCTGATCTTTAAGAAGATTGCTTTACGTTTAACATTGTCCTTGAGACCCCTCGTATTCAGAGAAACAAAAGATCAAGAGATTTTCAAACCAACCATCTGCTGGTAAACTTCACAGCAGGAGTAAACGTAAAGTAGTTAAACCTCAACTGAAAATGTAGTTTTCTTTGGTTGTAAACTCAGTAACTTAGGATATTTCCCATTTTATTAATACCCTCCACATACCTCTTCGGGTATCGTTGAGAGAAAGAACTCTATTTAATCGTTTCCAATCTGAACCATTTATAAAACCGAATGGACCACGGAAGTATGCTTTTTCTCCAGCCTTCTTTGCCTGGCTGATGCGTGGCCACAAAGCTTCTCTTGCCAATCTGTCCTCCTTTGTGAGATCCTCCACAAACTTATTTCCAGCCTTGTGGCACACCTTCGACTACTTCGTCATCTGCCAAAATGCATTTCTGTGTTGTCGTCTTGCGAACTGGATAATGAAATAGCACGTTCTGTTGTCAGCTTTCTGGCCGATCCGATGAACTGTGTCCACGATGTCATCCATGATCTTCTCCAAGTGAGGTGCTATTTTGCCAAGCAGTTGAGTCACATCACTTCTGGTTTCCTCGTTCACTTTGTCCTTCATTCCTTTGATTCTTATCTGTCAAGTTCTCTTGACCTTTATTTTAGCTCAATGTTCTCCACTCATAGGCGTTACACTTCTTTTGGAGAATATGTAAGCCTAAATGAATCCACCCCTCCCAGTCATATTAATACTCACATTCCTCGAAGCACAGGCCGAGGAGGTGGAGTTGCAGCTATCTTTGACTCTAGCCTAGTAATCAGCTCTAAACCTAAACCAAATTATAACACATTTGAAAGCCTTGTTCTAAGTCTTTCACACCCAAGCTGGAAATCACTGCAACCAATTCTATTTGTTATAGTGTACCGAGCACCTGGGCCGTACTGTGAATTCTTATCTGAATTTCCAGAGTTTCTGTCATCTTTAGTCCTTAAAACGGACAAAGTTATTATTGTAGGGGATTTTAATATTCATGTGGATTTAGAGAATGACAGCTTTAGTACTGCGTTTATCTCTCTATTAGATTCAATTGGCTTCTCTCAGAGTGTTCATGAACCGACTCACTGTTTTGGCCACACCCTCGACCTTGTTCTTGTATATGCTATCGAAATTGAACATTTAATAGTGTTCCCACAGAATCCCTCTTTATCTGATCACTGTTTGATAACTTTTGAGCTTGTACTGCTGAACTACCCTCCATTGGGCAAAAATTTCTATACAAGATGTCTGTCTGATAGCTCTATAGCTAAATTTAAGGATGCGATCCCATCGGCTCTAAATTCACTATCAGGTATCAAATTAACAGAGGACTCTTACGTAATTTCAGTCCCTCCCAAGTCGATCATCTTGTTGATGGTGCTGCAGGCTCGCTGCTAACAACACTCGACTCTGTAGCCCCTCTACAAAACAAAATACTAAAACAAAGACGGTTAGCTCCATGGTATAATACTGAAACTCGCAAATTAAAGCAAATATCACAGAAACTCGAGAGGAATTGATGCTCCACCAAACTGGAAAATTCTCGCTTAATTTGGCAAGATAGTCTTAAAACTTATAGGAAGGCTCCTCCGTAATGCCAAAGCAGCGTACTACTCGTCATTAATAGAGGAAAATAAGAACAACCCCAGGTTTCTTTTCAGCACTGTAGCCAGGCTGACAGAAAGTCACAGCTCTATTGAGCAAAGTATTCCCATAGCTCTCAGTAGTTATGACTTCATGAGCTTCTTTAATGATAAAATCCTAGCTATTAGAAACAAAATCCACCAAGACCTGCCCTCAACTGGCACCGACTTAACTCTATACTCAGGAACTTTAGAAACAGCTGTAAAACCAGTTATATGCTTAGACTGCTTTGCTTGCCTCAATCTTTATCAACTAACTTCAATAATTTCTTCATCTAAACCATCTACCTGCCTCTTAGACCCCATCCCGACTAGGCTGCTTAGAGAAGTTTTGCCCTTGGTTGGCACTCTCTGCTGGATGTGATCAATTTGTCTTTATTAACAGGCTACTGTACCACAGTACTTTTAAAGTAGCTGTAATTAAACCTCTTCTGAAAAGCCCAACCTGGATCCAGATGTTTTAGCCAACTATAGACCTATATCTAACCTTCCATTTATCTCTAAGGTCCTGGAGAAAGCAGTCGCCAAACAGCTGTGTGACTTTCTACATAGCAATAATTTATTTGAGGATTTTCAGTCAGGATTTCGAGCTCACCATAGCACAGAGACAGCACTGGTGAAAATTACTAATGACCTCCTAACTGCATCAGACAAAGGACTTGTCTCTGTATTGGTTTTACTAGATCTTAGTGCTGCATTTGATACCATTGACCATCAGATCCTATTACAGAGACTGGAACATTTCATTGGCATCAAAGGAACCGCTCTAAGCTGGTTTAAGTCGATTTCAGTTTGTACATGTTAACGATGAGTCCTCCATGCATACCAAAGTTAGTCATAGAGTTCCACAAGGATCTGTGCTCGAACCAATCCTCTTCACTTTATATATGCTTCCCTTAGGCAATATTATCAGGAAACACTCCATAAACTTTCATTGTTATGCAGATGATACTCAGTTATATCTATCGATCAAGCCAGATGAAACTCATCAGTTAGCTAAGCTTCAAATGTGTCTTCAGGATGTTAAAACCTGGATGACCTGCAATTTTCTAATGTTAAACTCAGATAAAACTGAAGTTATTGTTCTAGGCCCTAAGCACCTTCGTGACGCATTATCTAAAGATATAGTTTCCCTGGATGGCATCGCCCTGGCCTCCAGTACCACTGTGAGAAATCTTGGAGTTATCTTTGACCAGGACATGTCGCTTAACTCTCACATTAAGCAAATTTCAAGGACCGCCTTTTTTCACCTACGTAATCTTGCAAAAATCAGGAACATCCTGTCTAAAATGATGCAGAAAAAACTAGTCCATGCATTTGTTACTTCTAGACTGGATTACTGCAATTCCTTATTATCAGGCTCTTCAAAAAAAGTCCATTAAGACTCTTCAGCTGATCCAGAATGCTGCAGCAAGTGTTCTGACAGGAATCAGTAAAAGAGATCATATCTCTCCTGTCTTAGCTTCTCTGCATTGGCTTCCTGTAAAATCCAGAATAGATTTTAAAATCCTTCTTCTCACATACAAAGCTCTTAATGGTCAGGCACCATCTTATCTTAAAGAGCTCATAGTACCTTACTACTCCCACCAGAGCACTGCGCTCCCAGAATGTAGGGTTACTTGTGGTTCCTAGAGTCTGGGAGCCAGAGCGTTCAGTTATCAGGCTCCTCTCCTGTGGAACCAGGTTCCAGTTTGGGTTCCAGAGGCAGACACCGTCTCTACATTTAAGAGTAGGCTTAAGACTTTCCTTTTTGATAAAGCTTATAGTTAGGGCTGGCTCAGGTGAGTCCTGAACCATCCCTTAGTTATGCTGCTATAGGCTAGACTGCCGGGGATTTCCCATGATGCACTGAGTTCCTCTCTCCTCTTCTCTCTTCTCTCTGAGTGCAACCTCATCCCATTAATGCATGTTACTAACTCGATTTTTTCTCCCTCTCCCGTGGTCGTGTGCTTCCCCTCCTGTCCTCCCCTCTCCCCCTCACTTCCTGCGGGTGTTGCTGGCTCTGGAGCTGTGGAGTCTGGATCTGTGGTTGGGAGTCTCCTGCTGCCCCCGTGTTCCTGCTCGACGCCTTCTGCTACAGTTGCAACTGCTGTTACTAGTCCTATTGCTATTATTACTGTTATAATTAATATCACTAACATTACTATAAATATCTGTACCATTTTTCATTCAGTCTATAGCACCATTATCTTTATTGTCTGTACCTCTATGTGTATACTGTGTAGGTTGCCTCCCTCTGCTCTCTCTCTCCTGCTCTCTCTCTCTTCTCTTGCTCTCTCTCTCTCTCCCCTCACCCCAACCGGTCGAGGCAGATGGCCGCCCACCCTGAGCCATGGTTCTGCTCGAGGTTTCTGCCTCTTAAAAGGAAGTTTTTCCTTGCCTGTGTCGCCTAGTGCTGCTCTTGGTGGGAATTGTTGGGCTTCTGTAAATAACTTCAGAGTTCGGTCTAGACCTGCTCTTTATGAAAAGCGCTGTGAGATAACTGTTGTTGTGATTTGGCGCTATATAAATAAAATTGACTTAAATTGAAATTGAATTGAATTCTTTTTCCATTATTGATTGTTACGACTGTGGTCGTAAGTTGTGAGCTTTATAATATGCCTATGTCCAGTGTTATTGCCATCTGTTTTGTTTATATGTAAATAGGTCTGTGCCATTAGAGTGATTGTTGGATTCCGTCTCTGCTCGGTGGGGGGATTGGTGGCGGTGGTTCCAGCTCATGATGATGATTGGTTGCTTCCTCATGGCTTGCTACTTAAGCGGAGAAGAAGATGGCGGTGGCTGAGCGCGTCTGCGCATCTTGGCATCCTCCTCTCCCAACAGGCCACAGTCTGATCTTGTTTAACCCCTTGACGCCGATTGTCGCGAATTCGCATCACACCTCTTCCTTGCAGACTGCAAACCAAGATAGCACATGAATTCCCCCCGATGCCTGTTGGTGCATTTTCGATACGTACCTAGGAAACTTTTGCAGGCCCTGGTTTCTCGTTTATGCCTGTTGTCGCTAATTTGCATCATACCTACATCATACCTGAATTTTTTCTATGTTCTATGGACAAATGAACAATCTTCACTTAATTTAACATCACCTTTAAAGCATGAAAACACAAAATTATTATTATTTTTTAATATTTTATTTTTAAAAAAATCAGGTGTCAAGGGGTTAAGTAGGGGTGGGCCGCTAGTTCTGTTTTCTTCTTTTTTCTCTTGTTTATCATAGTCAGGGAGGTCAGTTGCTTGTGGTTGATTTCTGTTTGTTTGACAGGTTAGTTCTGATTTTTAGTTAAAGGTGTTTTGTTTGTTATGTTGGCCTCGGCCCAACCTGATGTAACTTAGTTTGTCCTTACTTGTTTTCATAAATAAATTCACTATTTCTTATTTCTTAATAGTCTGCGTTGTGCTCATGTGGCTCCTTGGGACTTGGGGAAGATGGGATGGTTTCATGTGTCGTCAGGGCCCCTAGACCAGGCGTAACACTAATATTTTCGTTTTGCAGTCTTTGACCTCCGCAGCGTTAAAGATGCTTTGGTTTTGCTAGTTACCATAGCACAGTTTTGTTTAAGCTGCATGCTAAGATCTTCTAGGTTTTTTTTCTTGCATGTCAAGTCTCGCAGCTAGTGTTTTAATTGCAGCAAGGATTGTGGAGATTGATACTTCATCTCGTTTGGCTTTTCTATCTTTTGAACATGAGCTTCTTTAGATGGAGTGGAGGGAGTGAACTCACGTGTCTTCCAAGCTTTGTTTATCACCACTCGGTCTATCCATGTCCTTTGGGTCCAACATGGCATAGTCATGATCCTGTCCTCGAGAGAGTGAAGAAACGTCTTCAAACTCCATTTGAGACATTTTCCAGTTATCTTCTTTCTTTTTAGTTTCAAAAGTACAGTGTTCTGAGGAAATTAAGAAAGACAACTTCTTCCATGAAGCTGCTCACTATGCCATCTTGTGACATCATCATCACACTTCATAGAACTATAATGAAAAAGCTTTTGTGATGTTTAAACATCTGGATCAACAGTGTAGAGCTTGTTTTCTGCACAGCTACTGCTCACACTGAGGTTGTTCACCTGCTACATCACTTCATCAGCTGACCAAATCTGTAACGCAGCACTGCCATGGCTCCTGTATCTTTTTCTACTCGACTCACTCGACTCTTCATCTCTTCCAGTTTCTGGACCTTCTCTGCGTCTCCTTTCTCCTTCATCTTCTCAATCAGGAAGTCCAAGTGGACATGAGTGGACGGTGAAACAACATTCAGGGCGATCTGATCCAGTTTGACAACAAACTCAAAGGACTGATTAAGCCACTGATCTTTTTCTTTCTGAAGTTCTTTCATTTGTTTTTCTAAAGTTTCCAAAAGGCTTGTCTCCTCACAGCCTGCTTTACCTCTTTCATACTTCTCTCTCATATGAACTTCTGCTGTGAACTCTTCATTTCTCTTTATCTCTTCTTCATGTTTCTTCAGAGCTTCCTGAGTCTGTTGGTTTTCTCTCTGTTTTTTTTCAGTGAACTCAACTCTCTCTTTCAGGTTTTGGATGCAGGCTGTCAGTCTGATTCTTGTCTTCAACACTTCAATAGTTGTCATCAGATTCTGAGGTGCAGTTTTTTCCAGAAACTCTGTGAACTGTCTCAGTCCTCTTGTTGTTATTTTATCTGCATGTTGAAGTTCTTCTGTGTCCTCTGTCCTGTCTTCATCCTGGCAGTTATCAAACAGGAAGTAAACAGGCTGATTCTTTTCATTTCTGGCACATTTAATTTTTGCAGCATCGAGAGCTCTCAGAGCATTTTTAGGTGTTCTTCCATCTGAGTGTGTGATGAGAGCAACAATGTTCTTCTCCATGTTTTTTCCAAACAGAGACACCACTGAATCAAAGATGTACCTCAGTCGGTCACTCAGTCGATTCTCAGTTGCTTTCTGCACCAGACCCACTGCATTCATCTCATGAACTCCTCCTGAGCGGAACCAGTCTAATAATCTTTGACTGACTGTGTCATCCTGTTCGATCCCTCTGGTGTCTCCGTATCCAGGAGTATTGATGATGGTCAGAGAGTAGGGCAGAGTTTCACCTTCAAAACCAAAGATCTGGTACACGATCACATCTGATGTCTGACTCTCTGATTGGCTTCTCTCGTCGTCCTCTACGATGTGAAACCAGACATCGTCCTCCCACTTCACTCCCATGGCGTAGTTGACCAGAGCGTTGACCAGAGTCGATTTTCCTGTTCCTGTTTCACCCACAAGCAAGATGGTTTTGTTAATCTTGTTCACATTTCTTTCACCAAGAGTCATTCTGCTTAGAGATCCAATTTTCTCTTTCCCTGGTCTCAGCTGGTAGACAGCAGGAGGTCCTGATTGGATCAGAACACTTTTGGATATGATGTCGTCATATTTTGATGAGATGTTTCTGTAGAAAAGTAACAACATCAGCTCAAAATCTACTGAACATAGAATGAAAAATTAAATGAACTCTACTTACATACAGAAAAGCAGTTTAGTTTGTTTATACCACCCAGAATGTTTTAATGTAATGGACCATGAAACCCATTTGACCCTGAAACTCTTCCACAGCTCCCTTTATAAGCTCACTCACCACAGGTGATCACTCTCCAACTTCTACCTGTGTCCTTCTAACGTTTCATTAAAAATAAAAGTCTGGTTCTTTTGGATTTTAATTGTTTCTATAATCACATCAATCTGACACTTTTCCAGTTTTCAGTCTTAACTCTGCTCACGATGGAAATGTTCACATCATGTAGTAAAATGGGATTCAGCAGCGTGATGCATTTCAACAAGAAAATAAACACTGAAACTCTGTGTTGTTGTAGAAACGTAGTTTTACTCACGTTGCCATGGTAACAGCTTGACAGGAGCTTGAGGATGCAGCAGCTTATTGGTTCTCTGGATGAAAGAAAAAAAAAGTCAGTGAGCTCAGCTGTGCTGCTGTTATCAGCAGCTGTCAGTAAAAACTCTGTGCTCAGTAACATTCTCACATCATGACATCAGTTTAATTTAGACAGACTTTATACTTTAAACCTTCACTATGGTCACTACTGTTGTATTTCATCACAGGGCTGTTTACCCACTCACTGCTGACATGAAGTGACAGTTTAGAGTTTTAAACAGAAACAGCTTCACAGTTCACAGATGGAGGCATCAACATGTTTAAGAGTTAAACTTGTTCACAACATCTGCAGTTACTGAGGAAATATCACCTGTCTACATTAAATAAAGTTTCCTGCTGTTATGTCTGATCTTGACATCTTAAAATATTTCATCGTTGCTTTTTCAAAGTGTTCTTACCTGTTGGCTCCACAGGGATCTCGGATGCTGAGACAGAGCAGAGATCAATTTATATATCAGCAGAGGGAGGAGCCCTGTGGTCACATGATTTCCTAGAAACAGTCTCAGAGACAGGAAGCAAAGACTGCAGTGACTCTTGAGTAAATTATGGACTGCTGATGAGGCTGAGGAGCAGGGAGCATCCTCCCTCTCTGCAGACATAAAAGTATCAGCAGAGAGGGAGGACGCCCTTTGGTCACATGATTTCACAGAAACAGCCTCAGAGACTGCAGTGACTCTGAGTAAATTATGGACTGCTGATGAGGCTGAGGAGCAGAGAGCATCCTCCCTCTCTGCAGACAAAAAAGTATCAGCAGAGAGGGAGAAGCCCTGTGGTCACATGATTTCACAGAAACAGCCTCAGAGACAGAAAGCAGAGACTGGGAGCATCTGAGATCATCAGGAAGTTGGTTCCATCTGTGTGCAGCATCGCAGCTAAAAGCAGATTCACAATGTTTGGTTCTGAGTCCAGGTTGTAACGTCTGGCTGCTTCCTAATGATCTCAGGCTCCTAATGAGTTTATATTCTTTATAGAGATCAGAAATATCTTATCTTATCTTAGTATCTTGGCCTGTTACAACAGTCCACCGTGCTGGAAATGAAGGCTTCAATGAGTTTCTCTAAAACTCGTCCTTGTTTGAGAAAATAAAATGCTGATTCAGTTTTGGCCTTGATGTGGCAGCTGAAGCTCAGACCTGAGTCTATTAAATCACAATCTTTATAGGTCTGGAATCAAGCTGAGCAAAAACTTTGATTCTCTCTTCGTCCTTGTTGCCGAATCCACTGATTTCTGTCTGCTCTTTATTTAAATGGAAGAACTTTGCATCCAGCTGTTTACCTGCTCCAAGTGAGTCAAAGGGGCCACAGTCCCTTGGTGAAAGTAAATCTGTGTGTCGTCTGCGTAGCTCTGATACTTAACATTATTGTCATGTATTAATTATTGTAGAAAAGGGTTTTTAAGGTCTGTGGATCTCCATCAGACAAAGCCTGGAAAAAGGCGCCCCCCACCCCCCTGAGTCTCATGATTATGTTACTTGATCCCAGAGACACCCAACAGTAGAGTCAAAATGGTAATATTTCAGAGGATCTACTGACAGAAATGCAATATAATATATATAAATAAAGTTGCAAGCAGCGATATGTGGATTCTCGCATGTGTAGTGCATCAAGGTGTGAGTGGGCCGCGTTGCAGATTCTGAAGCTCTGCCGGTACAGGTGTGAATGATATTATGATCAATCTGACCAGCCCGTCTCAAAACAAATGGTCCGGCCCCTGTGGCATTTGTCATTACTGCCAGATGGCCAATCCGCCCCTGATGAATGATCTCTCATCTCACACCTTGTTAGCTAAGTTTGTTCCTCACCCAGATGTTTTTCTCCTCCACAGCTGTTTCTGTTTCAACTAATAATTATGTTTCAACCTACATTTTGAATTTATGATCATTAACACCTGTGTGGTATAATTGTTTAATCAAACACCGGACCCTCTCCAGTGAACCATCACCTTATCGAGGTGGAGAGGTTTGCATGCCCCGGTGAACCTGGAGGCTGTGTTGTCTGGAGCCTAGTGCTCCTGGTAGGGTCTCCCAAGGCAGAGAGGTTCCAGGTGAGGGGCCAGACCAAGAATGATTCACAAAAACCCCTGATGGAAGATCATAAAAGAGGAGGAGAAACCCTGCCCGGAGGAAGCCAGGGGCCAGGGCCGTTTGAAGGAATTTGGGGGCCCCAAGCAAAATGGACATGGAGCCCCCCCAACCCCCCCGTACACACGCACGCAAAGCCTACAGGAACCACAGCATAGCCATACAGTTAAAGTTCACCCACACTTTATATAAATAATTTATTTTTACAGTGCAAATACTGCTCTTGCAGTATCCTGTTTCCACCTTGTTCCACTCTGACCTCCTGTCCATTAACAGTTTATTGTAACACACATTATATATATCATATATTATATTAACTATTCGGTAATGATTAAAAAATGTTTGTAAACCTTTAAGAAACCATTTTTAAAGCATCTATAAACGATAGACGGACCAGATATTCCTAACACTTTGTTAAGGGTTACTAACTAGTTGGTTTGTAAACTGTCTATAAACTATAAACATTATCTGGATGGTTATTATAAAGTTGCAACAGATGACTATATACCCTGTAAAATAGATAATAATAAACAGTACCAGTAAAACAATTGGGTTGTCCTGATACTGTAGTAGCCTACTTCAAAAGTGTAAAAATTGCCACACAGAATAAAGTTACTGTTCAAGATCCATTGATATGATAACTTATAAAAATAATGTCATATAGGTTATCACGGTGGAATAGTTAGCATGCTATCCCACTTTCATCAAAACCTACAAAGCTATAGCAATGTCATGTCATTAAATACGATAAACAGTGATTCTGGAACAGATCTGCGTCCTTATCCCGTTAAAAAACATAGATATTACTGTATATAACCTTATAATCCGTATCCGTTTGGTCGGAAAAAAAAAGTTGCACTAACTAACTGTTCGTTACAACTAAGCAGCATTTACCGTCAGGCAGGTAAAGTTACATTAGCAAAACATATTTTTGCTAGCCTAACGTCGTTAAAGTTACCTGCTGCAAAATTACACCATTTGTACAAGGCAAGTAGAGCTATTTTTATCCAGTGTAATTTATAACTTACCACTTTCTTGTTTTTTCTTATCCTCTTCATCATTTCTCTTCTTTCTTTTTTGGCTTCCCGAGGCATAGTTCTGCTTCATGACTGCCGACAGGAGGTTTGTATTTTGCCGGCAGCAGAGGTAACATGTTTGGCGCTGTTGTCAGCCTATGGCTGTCAGCGACTACTGAGAGGGGCCCCCTTGAGGGGGATTCCGATAACAGTGTCATTGCACTTTGCTGCATTGACTATCTATCAAAGGGGCAGGGGCGCTCACATTTTGTCATTGCATTTTATTCTTAAACAGTCGCTGTCTTGGGGCCCCAGTCCAGCTCGGGGCCCCAAGCAATTGCTTGGTTTGCCTGTCCTGTCGCGACGGGCCTGCCAGGGGCCCCCGTCTGGAGCCAGGCCCAGAGGGAGGGCTCGTCGGCGAGCGCCTGGTGGCCGGGTTTGCCACGGAGCCCGGCCGAGCACAGCCAGAAAAAGCTACGTGACACCCCCCTCTACATCCTTTGGACCCACCATCCATCGGAAGATCCGCAGGGGTCCGGTGCGCTGCCACATGGGTGGCGGTGAAGGCCAGGGGCCTCGACGGACCAGACCCGGGGTGCAGAGGCTGGCTCTGGGCACGTGGAACGTCACCTCTCGGTGGGGGAAGGAGCCGGAACTTGTGTGAGAGATGGAGCGCTACCAATTAGATCTGGTGGGGCTGACCACCACGCACAGTCTTGGCTCTGGAACCGTACTCATTGATAGGGGATGGACATTATTCTTCTCTGGAGTTGCTCAAGGTGTGAGGCGCCAGGCGGGTGTGGGGATACTCACAAGTCCCCGGCTGAGTGCCGCTACGTTGGAGTTTACTCCGGTGAACGAGAGGGTCGCCTCCCTACGCCTTCGGGTAGCGGGGGGGAAAACTCTGACTGTTGTTTGTGCGTATGCATGGAGTTCTGTATGGGGCTCCAGTAGGGGACTCCATAGTTCTGCTGGGTGACTTCAACGCACATGTGGGCAATGACGGAGTTACCTGGAAAGGCGTGATTGGGAGGAACGGCCCCCCTGATCTGAATCTGAGTGGGTGTTTGTTGTTGGACTTCTGTGCTAGTCATAGATTGTCTATAACATACATCATGTTCGAGCATAAGGATGCTCATAATGGTGCTTTCAGACCAAACGGGAAGCGAGCGTTTGGGGCGGTGAGTTTACATATGTAGTGTCCAACAATAATGCTGCGGTGATGTGTTGAGAAGAAATCCGCTTGACACTGTTTTTGATCACAAAAGTTTATTGAATCAAAAGAGTTCAGCATCAATAACAAGCTCTGCAGCAGCTTGGAGAGTGACCCAGCCCGATGGCCACTCTGCCTCACTGTTCATTACACATAGCTTATATAGGATATGTTCAGGCATCTGTTAGGTACCAAAAAAGGTTTGAGTCCGCAAGGTAAGAGGTCAACCCCATAAAAGGGTATAGTACTATTTAAGGTTGTAAAACAAGGGGTCACAAGTTAAATGCCATAAAAGGGTTCAGTTCCTACATAACCTCCCATCACTACTCTTCCCATAGAAGGTCACTGTCCCTCTGTCTTGCTGCTAGAGTGTTATTTGAACTGTTGTGAGTGAAATGCACAGGCACTAGACAACTAATACAGTCAAATGCATAAGTACTGGATACTACATTTCCCCCCCCCAAGATGATAATTTACATTACATTTATTCATTTAGCTGACGCTTTTATCCAAAGCGACTTACAATTGCTATACATGTCAGAGGTCGCACGCCTCTGGAGCAACTAGGGGTTAAGTGTCTTGCTCCGGGACACAGTGGGGATTGAACCTGGGTCCCTCACACCAAAGGCGGGCGTCTTAACCATTGCGCTACCCCACCCCCAATATATGCTTCTTACAGTAGTATTTTAACAATATATCAACTTTGTGGAGTGTGAGAACGAAAAACCTGTCCGGCAGCCTTCATTCCAAAATACCCTTCAAGACAATCTAGACAGGAAAATTTTCTCACGGCCCCTCTGTCATAGGCGACACATGGTACTCCAGTTTATCAATAAAAGCATCTGTCTCAGTCTATCCAAAGATTTGGTATAGCCAATACATATGAAAACCTCAGGGACTTAAATAAAATCAAAACAATGTCCGAATTCAGGCTAGTCAAC
The DNA here is from genome assembly GCA_024633595.2 of Lepomis macrochirus. Lineage (NCBI taxonomy): Eukaryota > Metazoa > Chordata > Actinopteri > Centrarchiformes > Centrarchidae > Lepomis > Lepomis macrochirus. The sequence goes on from JALXJV020000019.1 coordinate 27,901,016, forward strand.
CCATTGGACCCTCCAACGGACCTGTCCCTGCCTAGACCGTATATCCCTAAGCATCAAGAAAGAAAGAAAAACCTGAGGTCCCCATGCATTAACTCCCATAACTAACAGTATAAGTCTTTACAAAATTAACACCAAAAAGGACATGATAGTTACTTAAGTATTATCCATTCAAACATGTATTTATCTCTACATCAAAGAAGACACAGGAAGGTTTTCCACTACCAGCTCCTCAGCGGTGTCGACTGTCAGTGTAGTGTCGATGAAATCCAGACATGTCCACACCGTCCTTGTCCCAAGTCCATTCATATTGTCCTTGTGTGAGTATCTGAATCCCCATCTGTACAGCATCCCTTAATTATGCTGCTATAGGCTAGACTGCCGGGGGATTTCCCATGATGCACTGAGCTCCTCTCTTCTCTTTTTCTCTCTGAGTGCAACCTCATCCCATTAATGCATGTTACTAACTCGACTTCTTCCATTTCCCGTGGTCGTGTGCTTCCACCTCCTGTCACTTCCTGCGGGTGTTGCTGGCTCTGGAGCTGTGGAGTCTGGATCTGTGGTTGGGAGTCTCCTGCTGCCCCCGTGTTCCTGCTCGACGCCCTCTGCTACAGTTGCAACTGCTGTTACTAGTCCTATTGCTATTATTACTGTTATTATTATCATTAACATTACTATAAATATCTGTACCATTTTTCATTTAGTCTATAGCACCATCACCTTTATTGTCTGTACCTCTATGTGTATACTGTGTAGGTTGCCTCCCTCTGCTCTCTCTCTTGCTCTCTCTCTCTCTCTCTCTCCCCTCACCCCAACCGGTCGAGGCAGATGCCCCCCCACCCTGAGCCATGGTTCTGCTCGAGGTTTCTGCCTCTTAAAAGGAAGTTTTTCCTTGCCTGTGTCAGCCTAGTGCTTGCTCTTGGTGGGAATTGTTGGGCTTCTGTAAATAACTTCAGAGTATGGTCTAGACCTGCTCTTTATGAAAAGCGCTGTGAGATAACTGTTGTTGTGATTTGGCGCTATATAAATAAAATTGAATTGAATTGAATTACATTCCCATATTCCCTGGAAGAAAATAAAACACCAACCAGTATCTGTTGCAAAATAATACATGAAAATTAAACCACAATATATGGAAATACAACGTAATATGAAAATGGATATCTTTCCATTATTACTTCTTCTGGGTCCACTTCGTCACCTCTGTCTAAATCAGCCATAGTTAACAAAGGCATCTGAGTGTTCTCCCCAGGCATCACCACTCCAACCCATCTCAATATCATAGCTTACGCAAAAGTCAATAACAGTACAAAAACAAAACATCAAACACAGCGCTAAAAAGGCTGCTACCAAAATCTGAACTACTACTACTCCCACTGGTCCTAACTGATTTTGTAACCAAGCATTTGCTGACCATCCGTCTCCTTCAGATTGACCAAACGCATCCCTTATACTTTTTAATGCATCTATAACACTAGTGATATTATCAGAACTATCGGGGAGCAAAGTATAACAACCGTCCCCTGTCAAGTTCATAGCCACACACAAACCACCTTGTTTGGCTAAAATATAGTCGAGAGCCATGTCATGTTTCAACAACGTCAGTCTGTGACTTCTTTGAGTATTTGACAGAAGACTAAATCCTCGTATAGTTTCATTTGCAAAGCCCTGCAATGTATAAGTAATATTATCAATGTGATCTGCCAAAAACATTACACCATTCAATGGAAAAAGTCCAAGTCCCCACTTCTCACCTAGACTTATCCTCCAATGGCAGGATTCAAGATTATTGTGCCATGCCCCTCTTCACTCTGTTTCCAGAACCAGGATGAGCTGTAGCCGATGGTTCCCCTTTTTGGATTGTAAACACCTCATATGGAAGTTTTAGCGTCGCCATGTAACAACATCCTATCCATCCATAAAGTAGAAATATATAGGCCTTATCTCCACAAATCCACCAAATATCTTAAAAATTCCCTATAGTCACATTGCCCGGCAACAGCTGATCTCTTGCCCTCAAAGTCCTACCCTTTTTACTAGATGGGACAGCAAAGGTTACTTCATATGTGTTTCCACTAACCTTACAGTCATGCTTATCCAAAGACATCATGTATTCATCACACTCTGATATCCCCATAAGCATCCCTGGCCCATAATACGTCTTATTTGAACAAAAACAGCTGTTAGCCCTCACGGGTCTTACCTCCATTGCTTCAGGGATTGCTGTTAACTTATTTTCCTTCTGATCTAACAAATTCACATAGGGTAATTCATTTATCCGAGAACAATTAAGTCTAGGAGTGCGGAGGCCGTGAGAGCCCAAATGCAGACAACAAGGCAGAGCAGATGCAGTTAAGGGTCTTTAATCCAAAGGAAAACAGTAGGTAACAGGCTACAGGCAGTGGAAGGGAAAATCCAACAGGCTAGACAGAACACTATTCCACACGAAGACGACAGAGTGAGAACACTACACTACACACGACAGCGCATCTACACACAACAATGACCGGACAGGGAATGAACAGAAACACCAAACATTTATACACAGGGACTAACGAGCAGGACAGGAGCAACACAGGTGAGTGGGATCAGGGCTAACGAGGCAGGCAGAGAGACAGCAGGGGGAAAGAGAGAGACACACTCACAGATGCAAAACACAAGACCATACATTAACTGGAACACAAAGTGTCTAGTGGACAAGCGAGCAGAGGAATACTGGGGGAACAGACACAAGCAAACACCAACAAGGAACACAGACTGAAGCAAAGATGACACCAAACTTAGAGCAGACATGGAAACACACAGAAGTACACCGACCAGGAGAAAACACAGACATGAACACAACAGAACACAAGACCAGAAACATGACAACTGACTAACAGGACGGAGTATGAATAGAGACGGGACCAACTGGAAAACAGGACTGGGAACTAAGACATGGAACCAAAACAGACTAAATACCAGAATAATGAAACTAAACAGATAAGACACGCCCACAGCGTGACACTAGGTCTAAACAACTGCGACGACCATCACTATATCCGTTGATCATTGTTGCTGATACATTAGCCATGATAAAGCATAGGATTGACACATAACGGATAGAGGTTGGGCCACTGTTTCTAAAATTTAATCCCACATGCCTGGTGCCGGGACTTTCAACAGGCATGGACCATTCAGTTTCTTAAGAGATCGTACAGAATTAGTTAACTGCTGGAACCATAAATTCCTACCTGCCCAACTATCTGTAATTTTCAAAACAGAAGAATCAAACCCATATGCCTTCCACGTAGCTTCCCTCGTCATATCGTCTGGTGTTTGATCAAAACTAAAGACCTCATTTTGCACATGGGGGATAATATTGTGAATTATTTCAGATGGCTATTCATCATTTTCTTCTACCATTTGATCCCCAGTTTCCAGCTGTAATGTAGATTTCTGAGTTACATCTACCATACCCCTTACTTCCCAGAAGGTTGCAGTCGGTGTCTGCGTCTTATTGACAATGGTTGTTATTGCCGTTGTAACAATATTCAGTTCTTCTGAAGTTACTGCTGAAATAATTGAGTTAGCTGATATATTAAATCTGTTAATTATTTCCAAGGGCAAAGTGACAAATTTCCTCTGTGTATTATTCGCTCTTGGAGTGACTACAGTAGTATATTGTTCCTGAACTACTTTGGTGACCCTTCAATTGGCTCTAAATCTTTCATCATAAGCGTCACCTTACGGGTCACATAACCTTGGTGACCTCTGCGGTTTCACATTCCACTGAAATGGGCCCTGCTGTTTCTGGGACATATTGAAAGTCAATGACCCCAAATCTTCTTTCCTGTCCATCATTTGCAGGGTCATATCTGGCATCATCAGAAGTGTACACATGATCATCATCATTGTCCACTGGATGGACAATATCTCCTTCTGGGTTTTGGTTCTGGATATTATCATCCAGCTCTCTTGAGCATTCAACATTTTTGCTGTCCACACGTGGCACCTCTTCACTAGGCTCTTTAACACAATGTGATAAATGATACCACGTTGGAGACCCTTTAACTTAAACAGCTGTTCCCTCACGGCATTCGTTATACCACTTTCTCCTAAATACCTTCACGAACACTTTGTCCCGAGGTTGCACTGTGCTCCTTCTTTGCTCATCGAGCTTCTCCTGCACCTCTTCTCTCCTTTACCTGTCAGAAACATATGTGGATAATTTTTCATGGAAGTTGGCCATATATGTGACATACGCTCTCATTTCGTCTTCTAAAAGAGCCAAACTTGGACCCTTGCTGCTTGTTTGTAAACAAGGCGTAGGGATCTGTCTTCCTGTGACCAGTTCATGGGACATTATATGTCCCAAAAACCTAACCTCCCCCCTTGCAACATGAGCTAACCCATGTGCTTCCTGCATCATCAGACCTAACAGGTCCAGAGGCGCTACTAGCAGCCCCTCGTGATTTCTCCAAAGACCCATAGAATCCTTAACAGCACCTTGGTCTAGCCATAAGTGTTTATCAGTCATAGGAGCAGCTTCCTGCATCAAAATCACCTCCTTAAGCATAATGTTGTCTTCCAAGTCCACCCCATGAGTGACCAAAAAAACCTTGCCCACTTTGTTAGCTCCTGTGACAGCTTTTGCAGCTTCATCAGCAGCTTTGTTCCCTTGCGTCACTCTTGACACATCTGTTTTATGAGCTGCACATTTAGCTATCGCTATCTCTTTGGGCCTCATCATAGCATGCAACAGTTGTATTATTTGTGCGTGATGTTGTATTGGAGAACCATCTGTTTTCTTAAACCCCCGACCTTTCCACACTGCTCCAAACAAATGACATACATTATGCACTTACGCAGAGCCAACGTAAATTGTCACCCGCTGTCCGTCTGCTAATAAACACTCTTCTGTTAGCCCCACAAGTTCTGCAAGCTGTGCAGACGCAGGCTGTGGTATTACTTCAGGTTGTTCAACAACAAATCCAGTTCCTTTAGCTTTTACTACTGCGTAGCCGACACACAATTTATCTCCCACACGATAACAAGACCCATCAGTCCAATACTCCAGGTCTGCCTCACGTAGAGGAAGAGCCTGCAAGTCTGATCTAAGCATTGAGTATTTGTCTGCCTCTTGAACACAATCATGTGGCTCACCATCCTCTGAAGTTGGCAAGTTCTCGGCTGGATTTACCCTATCACACCTCACCAGGGTGACATCTTCCTGCTCTAAAAGCCTCTATAGCCTCCAAGCCTTGGCATAGTCAATGTGTATTTTCCTTTTTTTTTTTTTACTACATACCTACATCCCATTCGAGCTAAAAGCACCTAGGTATCATTTATATTAGGGACGCTGGGGACTCATTCCCACCACTTTTATTTAAAGCATACTCTGTTAAACAACATTCTAAAATATAGCTTGTGGTTAAATACCAAATAAAGATGCCTTTAGAAAAGGGTATTTGCACATAAAGAAAACAACATGAAATGCACGTAACATATAGAAGTAACTTAAGCTAAGACAAAATAACTGCTGATTATGAAATAACCCAAACCGTACAGCAGCACCAATCCCCATATAATAATATAATAATATATAATAATTTGACTTTAACAAATCTAATAACACAGCTCCCCTTGGCCAAGTTTCCCTTTTCTATTATCTTACATGTATACAATTCCTTTAATCCTCACCTATCATCCTCTACATACCTTCTCATACACAGCAGAGACACAGCAGAGACAGCTCTTCACACACACAACACCCTCTCCTATTTCTCACACACACACTGTAGCTCTCCAGTCAACAAGAATGTATTCTTTCACACTATTTATAAAGCATGCTACCGCCGCTCCTTTTCCTTAACTATTTCCTTTATTATTTCCTTCTTCGAGTTCGTAGATATTTAATGAGAGGCTACTTCGGACATAGTTCGTCAACACTTGTAGCGAGCTGTAACTTCAATCAAACGTTATTCTACTAGCTCCCAGGTCCTTGAACGGACCCGAAAAGTCACCTAGTTCCTTTCCAGGATTTGCAGCCCATCTAAGATCGCCTTTATAAGGGCTTTTGTCCAGATCTGCGGCGTCCTAATCCTTGTTAGGATTGCAAGGCATCGCGGTTCCCAGTACCACATAGTGGCTGGGAACCCTATTGTTTTCGCTCAGATTTTTATTAGGGGTCCAAGCCCGAAGTGGGCTGGGAACCCGCGGATGCAAGGCATCGCGGTGCCCAGTACCACGAAGTGGCCTGGAACCCTATTGTTTTTGCTCGGATTTTTATTATCATTCTTCCACCGCTAATTCCACTACTGCAGCCTTGACGGTACCTGCTAGGGACGCCAAACTCACAGGGTAGGTCCAGTTCTTCTCGATGACCTTAGGCACAAAAATTTGTACACTTCTACCACTAGGGGGCGCTATGACAAGTTTTTCGCGTTTAGGCTTGGAACTCCCCCCTACGAAGGCGTATATCAAAAACCTTATATCCACGTCTTCGGGGGATCGAGCTGAATCTCCTGGTATAGGCCACGCCAATTTCCGCCTAGACTTTTTTCGCGCAAAACCGTGAAAACTGAAAAACCGCCTGAAATCATCTCCTCCAAAGCCGCAAGTCCGATCGACACGAAACTTCGCACAGATAATCTCTGGACCAAGCTCTACAAAGTTTGTGTACAGAATTTTGATCCGATATTTGCAAAAAACGCTACTAACACGAAGTGAGGGCATAACTTCGGATTGGAATGGCCAATTGACACCAAATTTAGAACATTTATTTGGGACGCCCCCCTGAGGGCCTCTGCAAAATTTGGTGCAATTCGCCTTAAGGTGGCGCTCTTTCATCTAGAAAATGTGTTCCTCTACAACCACAAGTCACATTGACGTGAAAGCAGTGCACCATTGTTCAGCATGGTCCCCTGATGCCAGGCACCAAAGGGGACCCTAATAGGCCCATAGGTGGCGCTGTTATTGCAAATTAAAAATGTTTTCAAAAATCCCATTGACTTACATTCATTTTTGTATCTCCATAACCGCAAGTCCGATTGACACCAAATTTGGGTCAATTGTTACCCATGAGGCCCTGATGACACCACAAACATTTGGTGCAGTTCGGCCAAAAGGTGGCGCTGTAATCGAAGCTCTTTTTTTTTTTTAACCTTTATTTAACTAGGAAAGTCACACTGAGGTTAAAACCTCTTTTGCAAGTGAGACCTAGTCAAGACAGGGTCAGATAGCAGGATTAAACAAATTACAAGCAACAATAAGAAACCAAGCACAACAACGTCATTAGATACAACAAAAACGCAACAAACAAATCTCCATGACAACATATTATACAACACCATGACACAGCACAAACTACAGACATTTAGGTACTGCGCAAAGGCCTACTTAATACTATTCACAGAAACAAACAGTACTAATTAATAGGTCTAATAAGAAGTTAAGTGGTAGTAGAATTGGCATAGCAACTGCAATTAATAGTGACCACCTCCTGTATTCTATGTTTAAAATCATTTAGAGAAATGTTGGATTTTAGTTTCAGTTTGGTCTGCAAATCGTTCCAAGACCAAGGGCCATAATAGAACAGGCTTAGCTTTCCAGCCTCTGTTCTAATAGCAGGCACTTTAAACTGAAGCCAATTTTGTGACCTGAGATTATGACGGCTTTGAAATGTTAAAAATTTCCTTTTTAAATAAATTGGAAGTTTTCCTAAAATGACCTTATAAATTAAAATATACCAGTGTTCGAACCTGCGCAAATGAAGAGATGACCATCCTACCAATTTGTACAATGTACAATGATGTGTCCTATAACTACAATTAGTGACATATCTGAGAGCTGAATGATACAGGGGGTCAAGTTTGGACAGAGTGGACAGAGAGGCAAACCTGTAGATAGTGTCTCCATAATCAATCTGTAACAAAAAAAGAGCAGCAACTAAGCGTTTACGTGAAGCCAAGGAGAAACAGGACTTTAGCCTATTCAGAAAACCCAATGTGAATTTGAATTTCTTTGCAAGGTAATCAATATGGTATTTAAAATTTAGGCTTTTGTCCGGTCAGAAGCCCCATTGAAATGAATGGGATTTCAAACCAGCACACATTTTCACAGGCTTTGGAATGCCCGATCAACACTGAACTTGGGGACCTCATCCGGCATGACTTCCCGAAGGCCTGTGTCAAATTTGTCAATCGGCCAAACGCTGGCGCCATTAATCATATATGACAAAACACTCCCATTCACTTACATGCATGCTGCTCTGATCAACACAAAATTTGGGTCAATTCTTACTCACGGGGCCCTGATGACAGCTGAGCAATTTCGTGCAATTCGGCCAAAAGACGGCGCCGTATTCGAAGCTCAAACGCCGTCACCAATCCCATTCATTTCAATGGCATTTTCAAACACGCCGCATTTTGCCTTGGTTCGGAATGGCCTGTCGAGACCTGACTCGGGGACCTTATGCGGGACGTCGGCAGGGCCCTCCGCGGGGCAAGGGGGGTGACTGACGCCGGGGGGCTTGGACCCCGTTTACAACTGCTCGCAGTTCTAGTATTATTCCTTATTCCTTAACCTTATACTATATCCTTCCTTAGTCTTATTAAATTTATTCAAACCGAATGACCCTGGCCAGGGTTACACTCTTATTTTTCCTTATTCCAATTTGACTATTCCTTAAAACCTAGTCTCACGCGACAGTAGCCTCCATCCCATATGACTTACGGTTATAAGAATCTGAGGGCCCATATTCTTAATGTTTGCAAAGCTATTTCAGCTCACTGTCCGTTACTCTAGGCTATTCCTTTTTCTTCCTTTTATTTCTATCTATCTTTCTTTACTATATTCACACACACCCTTATATCCAAAAATAATGCTACGGTGATGTGTTGAGAAGAAATCCGCTTGACACTGTTCTTGATCACAAAGGTTTATTGAATCAAAAGAGTTCAGCATCAATAACAAGCTCTGCAGCAGCTTGGAGAGTGACCCAGCCCGATGGCCACTCTGCCTCACTGTTCATTACACATAGCTTATATAGGACATGTTCAGGCATCTGTTAGGTTTGAGTCTGCAAGGTAAGAGGTCAACCCATAAAAGGGTATAGTACTATTTAAGGTTGTAAAACAAGGGGTCAGAAGTCAAATGCCATAAAAGGGTTCAGTACTATTTAAGGTTGTAAAACAAGGGGTCAGAAGTCAAATGCCATAAAAGGGTTCAGTTCCTACATAACCTCCAATCACTACTCTTCCCGTAGAAGGTCACTGACCCTCTGTCTTGCTGCTACAGTGTTATTTGAACTGTTGTGAGTGAAATGCACAGGCACTAGACTACTGTTACAGTCAAATGCATAAGTACTGGACACTACACATACAAAGTCAATGCAAAGACGCGTGGAGCCGCGATTTCCTGTCGGGCGGCGCAAAGCGACACGAAGGGGGCGGGGCCGGCGACGCGAAGGCAACACGATGGAATTCGCGTGAGTTGAATATTTTCAACTCAAGCGAAAAAGGCTATCAGTGTTGAGATTGTCCATACGTCACCGAGGCTTCAGAGCGTTGTGTGCAGAGGGCCGGGCAGAGCGGAGGATTGAAAATCTGCAGGCAGGTTGACACCTGCTAAACTTGGGCTAGAGGAGCAGGGAGCAGCGCTCCAACCTTCGGAGAAATAAACACCCACAAGCCGGTCGGATTCGGTTGTGACAACTACACATCCGGTTACAGTGTTGTTGTTAGCGTCGTTAGCTCTGTCGGACTACGACTTCATATTTATATAAAAACGGGACAAAGCTGGACATTACTTGGAGAAAAGAAAGCGAGGAGGTTGAACTACCTGGTTAGTTCAGAAAACATGTACCTGTAACTTTATTCCAGCTATCATTGTACTTTACTATGACCAAGTTAGCATAGCACAGCCTTGATCGATCCGAACTCCATTCAGAAAACAAACATTTTATAAGTTGTTGTCCTGCTGTCTTGCTGACAGACCTGACAGAGCATGAATTCAAATGTTTAACAAATCTGCATCATGTTGTGGTTATTTCGGCATCAGTTTAATCCGTTTATTACTATTTAATCACTGCAAAATGTTTACTTTGGTTTCATACAGTTGTAGTAATTGCGAGTTGTGTTTATTCACCTCATCGCGTTAAAATCGCCTTCTCGTGTTGTGTGTGAACACTTGTAGCGAATGTACTTGCGCGGGGAAAGCGCTGTGAGGCGAAAAATCACGTTTGGTCTGAAACCGGTGTACATGGTACCAGAGCACCCTAGGCCGAAGATCGATGATCGATTTTGTAATCGTTTCATCTGATTTGAGGCCGCATCTTTCGGACACTCGGGTGAAGAGAGGGGCGGAGCTGTTGTGAGTTGGGTCAGGGGTTGGGGGAAGACTGGACAGACCTGGTCTGTGTGGCAGCGACCACCGTCTTTAACGCCCCTAGTGGCAGCGACCACACCGACCAGTGTGGCAGCGACCACCGTCTTTAGCGCCCCTAGTGGCAGCGACCATACCGACCAGTGTGGCAGCGACCACCGTCCTTAGCGCCCCTAGTGGCATGTAAGCCATGTAGATTCGACCGATGCAGTAAAATGCTAACCAACCAATGGGCAGAAGTTGACCCCTTAAGACACAGCCCCTCTTCATTTGCATAATGAGGCACAAATGCATACAGAAATGTAAAAACGACAGGCAGAAATGTAAAAACGACAGGCAGAAATAAATAGCATGGAAGAAAAATTGGGTAAAAAATACATAGGAAGAATAAAACAGACAAAAATATTATAACATGCACATAAATAAATACTTAAACAGCAGTTTACAATATACATTTATGTCTCACTGTATAATTTAATTTCTACCTACATTTATTTGTTTATTGTATTTTCTGGGGCAATTAATTGCATGCTTATTTATTTATTGAGCATTTATTTATTTCTGTATTTATTTTTAAATTTGATAGAGCTGGTCCTCCATAGCGGCAGGGCATTGAGATGGAGAAAGTTTTGTCTCTTGAAAAAATGAGAAATAAAACTGAACAGGCAAAGCTTGACTTACAAAAGCATAAATTGACGTTGATTGGAGAGGGGAAAGTAGGAGCTGATGTTTTGTTTACCGATAATCCGTCTGTGGTAGAAAGTAGCAGGCAGGCTGATTTGAGTGATTTGATGTTTGTTCCCAGGTTTAATGAAAAAGATCCTGAAACTTTTTTTCTCTATGTTTGAGCGTTTAGCTGAGGCACGGGGGTGGTCTGATTCCACGCGAACGTTAATGTTGCAGTGTGTGTTAACCGGTAGGGCCCAGGAGGCTTACGCTTCTTTGAGTAACAGTGATGGGTTGAAATATCCTGTGGTAAAGGCTGCTGTCCTCAAGGCGTATGAATTGGTGCCTGAAGCGTATCGCCAAGGGTTTAGATGTTGGAGAAGAGGTGACCGGTCGCACTTGGAGTTTGCTCGTGATTTGTCCACTCAGTTTGATCGTTGGTGTGGTGCAGCTGAGGTTAATACTCATGAGGCTCTGCGGGACCTGATGATCTTGGAACAGTTTAAAAACTCTTTACCGAAGCGCATCGCCACCTATATTAATGAGCAGAAGGTGAAGACTGCAGCTGAAGCTGCCGCTTTAGCTGATGATTATGTTTTGATTCATGGTGGAGGCAGTGGATGTCCTAGTTTGAGGTTTGGTCACAGAGAAAATTCTTCTGCTGGAGGTGTGACACTTTATTTTAAGGTGCTTGTAATAGGCAGTAGTTAACAGTTAATAAGACACTAATAAGACTTTATAGGATGCTTATAAACATAAATAAGGCAATATAAGTGTTAATTAAAGCATAATTAACACATTTATTATTGCTTATAAGACAATTATAGCCTCTTATTAGAAACGTGTTAACAAGTTATAAATACCTCATGAACATTAATAAGATTTTTATTAACATTAATTAGACTTAATGAGTGTTAGTAATGTCCTAAAACACATTTATTATTGCTTGTAAGATATTTGTGAACACTTATTAGAAACTTGTTAACAGCTTATAGACCACTTATCAATGTTAATAGGATGTTTAATGACAGCAATTGACTGTAAGAGGTTTATATTACTGCCTTACAAAGGCTTATTTATCCTTTATTATGCAGTTATTAACCATTAACAATGCACCTTTGCAGGTACCTAAAATAAAGTGGGAACAGTGTCTTATTTCAATTAATAACTCCTTTATTATGCACTTATTAACCATTAACAATGCTCCTTTGCAGGTACCTAAAATAAAGTGGGAACAGTGTCTTATTTCAATTAGTAACTCCTTTATTATACACTTATTAACAATTAACAATGCACCTTTGCAGGTACCTAAAATAAAGTGGGAACAGTGTCTTATTTAAATTAATAACTCCTTTATTATGCACTAACAATGCTACTTTGCAGCTACTTAGTCAGTGTATTATACAGTGTCTGAAGATGAGTAGATGTTTATAAAAATAACTAATACCACAAGGATGTGGAAAAATATTTAAAATGTTATAGTCATGAAGCACAAAATCATACTCTAACATTTTTTTTACATTTCATAACTTTCAACTAACCAAAAGAAGAGTATATTAAAGTTCCACTCAAACAAACAAATAAAATAAAAGTGCAATTACAAATACATTTTCTTCTACTTTTCTTTAACTCTAAACAACATTTTGTATGACAACAGATTTTTTTCATTACAAGTGTGTTTTCAGTCCTCAGTCCTCCTATGTTGAGTGCAAATGAAGGCCTCTTGGATGGCTGAAGCATTGTTGTCATCACAAACCTGTGAAATATAACAGTAACAATAATTATCTTCTGTGAATTGAAAAATATTTATGTGGAGAGAGTCATGTATCTATAAATTAAGAAATAAATTTGCGATTCCTGCAGTGTGCATTAATAAAAAGGTGAGAGGTCAGAAAAAAACCTTTTCTTTACCTGGTAGTCCCTAATTAAGTCCTCTATCTTATCATCAAGGTAAAGAATGAGGCCTCTGATCACAGCTTCTCTTCAGGACTTCGTACTGCTGTCCTACAAATATATGGATATATATATGGCTTCAGTGTGATGCTCGAGAATTCTTTCTTGATCTGAGAAAAGACACTGAGAGAGAAAGAGAAAGATCATGAGATACTGAGTGAAAAGAATTAGAGATACAAGGAAAGAGAAACAGAATATCAAGAAAAAGTAACCTTACAACTACCACCATGGGATCAACAAAAATAGATTACCAAGGTACAGCCAGCAACATGTGGTGCATACACATTAGGCATTAAGTCTTGCTGTTCTTAGTAACAAAAAAAGAGTGAATAATAATTTTAAAAATATATTAGATATTTTTTACTTAGTTTTAGATAAATCTATCAATTTGCTTTGTGAACAAGTAGAACTCTCCCATCTGAAATGAAAACAACTTTTTGCCTGGCCCATAAGCTAGTTAATATAATTGTAAATTGTACATTCACACACTCAATATGCACAGATTGCACATCACATTGTAATTTGCATTCCTAATATAGCTATCCTATATACTTCTGTACATTTCTTATTTTATTTATTTTTATACAGTACTTAGTTTTTAATAATATATGTGTGTATATGTATTATTTACCATCCACTAAATGTGCTGTTTTTGCCAATGACAGGTTCACATTGCTATTTTAGCTGTCTGACAACATCATAGAAAGGGTCCTTACAGAGAGAGACATTTTTGGTAAAGAGTAGAAAGATTTTCGTTTAACCAGAAACAACTCCAAAATCACCATCGCCAAACACACCAGACTCTATTTAATAATCAATACTTTTAGCATGTATGAAGCCAGCATAATTGTTACATGAATTTAGGGTTTAATTCAACCAAACCATAGTTGTGGTTGTTGGAACAATGGAAAGACAACCAAGATGGTGTGGTAAGGTTTTATCTTGTTTCTGTCGACTTTAAATTAAGTGTGTCTTATGTTGATAAAATGACAGTAAATTTGAATAGAGTCTGGTGGGTTTGGCGATTTCAGTGATGTTTCATGTTAAAACAAAAAGGATCTTACTCTTAAACAAAAGATCGACGTCTGCAGAGATACTTTCCATAATGTTGTCAGACACCAAGAATAATTATCTGAGCAAGTCAGTGGTAAAACAAGCACATGTTGTGGATGTAAACTGAAGGTCTTATTTTACAGCTGCATGCTAACGTTAGCTTCAAACTAACTTTACACTAGAACGAACTATTGTATGGGCACTGGCAGAGTTTCAGTTACACATGAAAAAACTAAAGCCACCTGCTTCACATGGTACAGAAGTAACAGTAGCTTAGTTACATTACTCCGGCTTCCAGAATAAATCCACTGTACTACATATAAAGCCTCGTTTTTCAGCAATTATAAGACTGTAAAGACTGCTGTAACGTAGCTAACCACTGTGCAAAGTGTTTTCTTACCTTATAGTGTAAGCTAACGTTAGCATGCAGCTAAATAAGGCATGTAGTGTAAGCTAACGTTAGCATGTGTAACATAGTTAAAAAGGTTCAGGTTAAATCCTACTAAATGGGATTACTGTGCCACCTACTGTCATAAAGTTGTACCTGCAGCGAACTCTGGTAATGACGAAGGATTATGGGTAATCCTCAGAGCAACGGAGGATTGTCCCTGAGGTAACATGTCTGTGAATGTCCGTGGACCAAACAATGCTAACTCACTTGAAAAGCATGTAAAAGTTAAGCTAGCTTTCTTGAGTTGAATAATATGTGCTAGCTAACTTCAATATGATGCGATCTTTTCAGACAGAGCATGCGCTGTTTGTCCACATGAGATGACTATTCAACATTGTTGTCCTTTGTCATGAATGCAGGTATGTTACCGTGTGTTGTTATAAAGTGTTTTAATGTTGAACATAAGATTGAGGTATTTTCTGCTGTTTGTTAACCTCCTGTATGTAGAATTTTAATGAAGTTATATAATTGTTTGCACATAATTGTTGTCATAAAATAGAAAAATTTAAGGGTAACTGTAGGAAATCTGTGCAATGACATTGTTTTCTGTTGTTTCCTCCTTGGAAGATTAAGAGGGGCAATTTGGTTTTTTGTATTTATTTAGTTTACATGAGTTTAAATCCACTATATGATCAAGGTGTCAAACTGCACTTCATTTTTGTGTTGAACTTTAAGATCTGTACATAGAGTAGTCCACACAGAGCAACGGAGGATTGTCCTTGAGACAGAGCATGCACTGTTTGTCTACATGAGATGACTATTCAACATTGTTGTCCTTTGTCATGAATGCAGATGTGGAATAAACCTGCTGTTACCGCAAACCTGACGGGCTCCGAGAGGTTATATCAGACTGAAGACATTTCACAGAGGTCACACATGCAGCTATACAATAAGACCTTCAGTTTACATCCACAACATGTGCTTGTTTTGCCACTGACTTGCTCAGATAATTATTCTTGGTGTCTGACAACATTATGGAAAGTATCTCTGCAGATGTCGATCTTTTGTTTAAGAGTAAGATCCTTTTTGTTTTAACATGAAACATCATGTTTTGGTTAGTTGAAAGTTATGAAATGTAAAAAAAATGTTAGAGTATGATATTTTTCCACATCCTTGTGGTATTAGTTATTTTTATAAACATCTACTCATCTTAATAAGACACTGTATAATACACTGACTAAGTAGCTGCAAAGGAGCATTGTTAATGGTTAATAAGTGCATAATAAAGGAGTTATTAATTGAAATAAGACACTGTTCCCACTTT
Organism: Lepomis macrochirus; assembly: GCA_024633595.2. Classification (NCBI taxonomy): domain Eukaryota; kingdom Metazoa; phylum Chordata; class Actinopteri; order Centrarchiformes; family Centrarchidae; genus Lepomis; species Lepomis macrochirus. The sequence continues at coordinate 27,916,765 of JALXJV020000019.1, forward strand.
ATTTTAGGTACCTGCAAAGGAGCATTGTTAATTGTTAATAAGTGCATAGTAAAGGAGTTATTAATTGAAATAAGACACTGTTCCCACTTTATTTTAGGTACCTGCAAAGGTGCATTGTTAATTGTTAATGGTTAATAAGTGCATAATAAAGGAGTTATTAATTGAAATAAGACACTGTTGCCACTTTATTTTAGTTACCTGCAAAGGAGCATTGTTAATGGTTAATAACTGCATAATAAAGGATAAATAAGCCTTTGTAAGGCAGTAATATAAACCTCTTACAGTCAATTGCTGTCATTAAACATCCTATTAACATTGATAAGTGGTCTATAAGCTGTTAACAAGTTTCTAATAAGTGTTCACAAATATCTTACAAGCAATAATAAATGTGTTTTAGGACATTACTAACACTCATTAAGTCTAATTAATGTTAATAAACATCTTATTAATGTTCATGAGGTATTTATAACTTGTTAACACGTTTCTAATAAGAGGCTATAATTGTCTTATAAGCAATAATAAATGTGTTAATTATGCTTTAATTAACACTTATATTGCCTTATTTATGTTTATAAGCATCCTATAAAGTCTTATTAGTGTCTTATTAACTGTTAACTACTGCCTATTACAAGCACCTTAAAATAAAGTGTTACCGAGGTGTGTGGTCTGCTAATTCAGGAAGAAATTTTAGGCGAGAGCAGAATGAACGCAGTACGTATGTGCCAGACAAAATTTGTAACTGCTGTCATAAACGAGGCCATTGGAGGAGAGATTGTTATTCTTTCAGGTCCAGAACCAAGCAGGCCGGAGCTGATGGTAATCCGAAGCCAGCAATGTTTGTTGCGCCGGTTGTTGAGCGGGTGAAAGAGAGTTTGGGTGGTGAGTTAAAACCGCACATGTCAAGCCCGGAGCTACAGTCGTACTTGCCTTTTATTTCTGATAGTTTTGTTTCTTTGGTGGGGAGTGATGAGAGAGTACATATAAAAATACTCCGTGACACTGGTGCTTTTGATTCATTCATTTTAGCAACAGCCTTACCATTTTTTGAGGAGACCAACATGGGTTTGTATATACCTGTACTCGGAATGGGAATGAATATCCTGCATGTACTTCTGCATAAAATGATGTTGACTTGTGATCTGTTTCAGGGGGAGGTGGCAATTGCCGTGCATCCAGCTCTGCCAGTGGTTGGAGTTACCATGATTTTGGGTAATGATATAGCAGGTAGTCGTGTGTGGGCGGATGTTGCATTCCCAGCTATAGTTGCTCCAGTTCCCCTGGTGACCTGTGGGCCTGATGATAGTGAAACTGGATTTCCTGAGGTGTTCAGAGCTTGCGCTGTGACACGTGCAATGAAACAAGCAGAATCCGTTAAGACAAGTTCCATAGAAAGTGATATTTCTGTGCAGCATGATGTAATATGTCTTGATGTTCCCTGGTCTGTTTCTTACAGTGAGTTGGTGGCGGAGCAGCGGGCTGACAGTTCTCTTAAGGGTCTGCTGGAGATGGCTCGTCCTTATGGTGAGGTGAAAAGTCATACACACTGTTATTTTCTCCAGAATGAGGTATTGATGAGAAAGTGGGTGCTTCAAGGGGAGCATTTTGTGGGTGATCCGGTTTACCAAGTTGTGGTGCCGTCTAGGTTTCGTAGTATGGTGTTACAGATTTCCCACGATGAGTCTGGCCATTTAGGGGTCAGAAAGACATATGACCGCATTCTAAGGTATTTCTTTTGGCCCAGACTAAAGAGGGACGTGTCTGCTTATATAAAGTCATGCCATATATGCCAGTTGACCAGCAAACCCAATCAGAGTTTAAAACCTGTTCCGTTGTGCCGAATACCAGCCATAAGTCAGCCGTTTGAACATCTGATCATTGATTGTGTAGGCACATTGCCGGCATCGAAAGGGGGTGCGTGTTATCTTCTAACAGTGATGTGCCAGAGCACAAGGTATCCAGCCGCGTTTCCTCTATGCACAATTACAGCCAGGTCTGTGGTACATGCGTTATCTCAGTTTATTTCCATCTTTGGTGTTCCGAGGGTCATTCAGTCTGATCAGGGCTCCAATTTTTCATCCCATTTATTTGCACAAGTTGTAAAGCAGTTATGCATTGAGCACAATCAGGCGTCAGCTTATCACGCTGAGAGCGTTTCCATCAAACTCTTAAGTCCATGTTGCGTTCATATTGAGAGTCTGCCGTGGCTGCTATTGGCTGCCAGAGAGGTGGTCCAAGAGAGTACAGGGTTTAGCCCTAATGATCTTGTTTTTGGCCATACGGTGTGGGGTCCTCTAGCACTACTGCAGGATAAATGGAAAGAGGTCCAGCCGCCACAAAACCTTCTTGAGTATGTAAATGGTTTTCGGTATAGACTTTATAAAGCCCAGGAAGTTGCTAAAAAAAACTTGGTGTCTGCACAAGACAAAATGAAAAAGCTTTATGACCGCAGAGTTGAGGATCGTGTTTTTTTGCCGGGAGATCAGGTGCTTGCTTTGTTGCCCATTATTACTTCTCCATTTCAGGCAAAGTTTTCAGGTCCATACTCAGTGGTGACAAAGGTGTCAGACCAGAACTATGTGATTGCTACTCCCAGTCGTAGATCGTCCACTCAGCTCTGTCATGTCAACTTGCTGAAGCCATACTATTCTTGGGTGAAGCAGTCAGGTGATGCACAACTGTCTGGTGTGCATCCAGCTTGCTTGTCTGTATCTGTGTCCAATCAGGTTGTGGTAGGTCAAGGGGAGGAGGATTTGTTAGGCCCAGATGAAGCGGTGCTGTATGGTCGGCATGTATGAACTCGGAGTCTATGCAAAATCTGGATGGCTTGTTAAGCCATTTAGGGGAATCTCGGCGTAGCCAGTTAGCTGACCTGATGAAACAATATCCTGGTCGGTTTGGTGATACCCCTACACGCACACATTTGGTTGAGCATGATATAGATGTTGGGGATTGTAAACCAATTAAGCAGAGGTTTTATCATGTTCACCCGGAGAAACGTAAACATTTGGATGCTGAGGTTAAGTATATGCTGGAGAATGGTATTGCGGTGCCCTCTAGTTCCAGTTGGGCGTCACCTTGTCTGCTTGTGCCAAAGTCTGATAACACTCCCAGATTCTGTACAGACTTCAGGAAGGTAAACAATGTCACAAAACCAGACTGTTTTCCACTCCCTCGTATGGAAGACTGTATTGATCAAGTGGGATCTGCTAAGTATGTGAGTAAGTTTGATCTATTGAAGGGCTACTGGCAGGTTCCTTTGTCAGAAAGAGCACAAGAGATTGCTTCATTTATTACATCTGCTGGTTTGTATTCATATGCAGTGATGCCGTTTGGTTTGCGGAATGCCCCAGCAACCTTTCAGCGCCTGATGAATAGGGTTGTTGCCGATTTGGATGGGTGTTCTGTGTATCTGGATGATGTGGTTATTTTTTCAAATGATTGGGAAGGTCATCTTGACCGCATCAAGTCATTGTTTGATCGCTTGGCTCACGCACAGTTAATCTGGCCAAGTGTGAGTTTGCGAAGGCTACAGTCACTTATTTGGGCCGTGTAGTGGGGCAGGGGAGAGTGTGTCCTGTACGGGCAAAAGTGCAGGCTATTGACGACTATGTACCACCTCCAACTAAAAAGGCATTTATGCGTTTTTTGGGGCTTGTGGGCTATTACCGGTGTTTCTGTAGAAACGGCTGCTCCTCAGTAGGAAAAGGTTTTTAAACTCGAGATAGATGCTAGTTATGTGGGTGCAGGTGCAGTGTTGTTACAGGCTGATGACTTGGGGATTGACAAGTTGTTTCTTTTCAAGGAAATTCAACAAACACCAGCTGAATTATTCAGTTATTGAAAAGGAAACATTAGCTTTGGTCTTAGCTTTGCAGCATTTTCATTTGTATGTCAGTTCTGTGCCTGTGGTGGTCTTCACAGATCATAACCCTTTGACCTTTCTTAGTTCTTTGCAGTGTCCTAACCAGAGGCTGGTTCGCTGGGCCCTTTTCCTGCAGTCCTACAGCTTGGACATTCGCCATATTAAAGGACGGGACAATGTAGTGGCAATTGCATTGTCTCGGGCCATTGATTAAATGTTTTTTCAGTTGCTCTCTGCTTTGTCCCCATCCTCCTAGGACTTCTTCTTCTTCTCTTAAAATCAGGATCCAGTTGCTGGGGACGGAGGGGAGGAATTAGAGGATTTGTGGGGGCCGTGAGTGGTGAGTTGTTTTTTTTTTTTTTCTAGATGCATTTACTTGGTGGTGGTTAGCCAAGTGTCGGTGATTGCGCCTCCCACACCGCTCCGCCAAGCTTGTCTTTTGTTTTAAATAAACTTATGTTAATCTTTGTTAACTTGAGTTTCATCCTCCTTTCTTGTTGCGGCCCGAGAGCGGGGGTCGTAACACAGGGGTATCACACTTCTCAGCCTCCCTGGTAAAGTCTACGCCAGGGTGCTGGAACGGAGGGTTCGGCCAATTGTCGAACCTCAGATCGAAGAGGAACAATGCGGTTTTCGTCCCGGTCGTGGAACAACTGACCAGCTCTTTACTCTCACAAGGATCCTGGAGTGGGCTTGGGAGTATGCCCATCGCTGGTTCGCTGGGCCCTTTTCCTGCAGTCCTACAGCTTGGACATTCGCCATATTAAAGGACGGGACAATGTAGTGGCAGTTGCATTGTCTCGGGCCATTGATTAAATGTTTTTTCAGTTGCTCTCTGCTCTCTGCTACATGTGCTTTGTAGATCTGGAGAAGGCATATGACCGGGTCCCCCGGGAGATACTGTGGAAGGTGCTGCAAGAGTATGGGGTGAGGGGGGCCCTTCTCAGGGGTATCCAATCCTTGTACATCCAAAGCGAGAGCTGTGTCCGAGTACTCGGCAGTAAGTCGGACTCTTTCCAGGTGGGGGTTGGCCTTCGCCAGGGCTGTGCATTGTCACCAATCCTGTTTGTGATATTCATGGACAGGATATCAAGGCGTAGCCGTGGCGAGGAGGGCCTGTGGTTCGGTGGGCTTGGGATCTCGTCACTGCTTTTTGTGGATGATGTGGTCCTGATGGCATCATCGGTCCGTTGCCTTCAGCTCTCACTGGATCAGTTTGCAGCAGAGTGCGAAGCGGCTGGGATGGACTGGAGCAGGAGATTGGCCGTAGAATCGGAGCAGCGGGGGCGGTATTGCACTCGCTGTACCGTACCGTTGTGACGAAAAGAGAGCTGAGCCGTAAGGCAAAGCTCTCGATCTACCAGTCAATTTTCGTTCCTACCCTCACCTATGGTCATGAAAGCTGGGTCATGAAAGAACGAGATCGCGGGTACAAGCGGCCAAAATGGGTTTCCTCAGGCGGGTGGCTGGTGTCTCCCTTAGAGATAGGGTGAGAAGTTCGGCCATTCGCGAGGAGCTCAGAGTAGAGCCGCTGCTCCTTGAAAGGAGCCAGTTCAGGTGGTTTGGGCATCTGGTAAGGATGCCTCCTGGACGCCTCCCGAAGGAGGTGTCCCAGGCACGTCCAGCTGGGAGGAGGCCTCGGGGAAGAACCAGGACGAGGTGGAGAGATTATATCTCCACGTTAATGTGACTCGGGAAAGGGAAGTTTGGGGTCCCCTGCTGGAGCTGCTGCCCCCGCGACCCGACCCCGGATAAGCGGATGAAAATGGATGGATGGATGGCAAACACCGGTCGATATGCCTACAAAATCCCTGACTGAAGAACTGATGCTGTTTGAAGTCATTTGATTGAGTTAGATTTGAAAGTGTTCTTACTGTACAGCGTTACATAGCAGCAATCATCATGTTACATACTTCATGATACAGTTGCTCTATTTCTGACAGTAAACAGGACGACACTGTTTTTCATATTTTATTTTTGTATTTTATTGACACAACACTGGCAGCAGAGGAAAACGTACAGGATCTTTTCTCTTAATAACTCCCTGCTGTAAATCACAGGACTCACAGATGATAAGCAGCCCGTCCTCACCAGAAAAACAGAAATTACGACCCATGTTTCTGTTTTAGCGCCCTCTAGTGGACGAACGACAGAAGCATCAGAATGTGGTGACTTTTATTCATGCGGACAACAATATATGTAACATCTGTAGTTATAGTCTCCTTATCTTCTCTCTCTCGCATTATACTGTCCTCTAGGACACACCAGGGTTTGTGTGACGTCCTGGATCAAGCACTCAGTAGGTGGTCCATGTTCTGAGGTGTCAGCGCAAGAGTCCGGCAAGATGTCAGACTGTTTATTGTGAAGATGAAACTTCCACATTATCATCTGGTTCAGCTGTTTACATTCGATCCTAGATGCAAATCCAAACTGTAAATAACTGTATTGTTTTATTGTATTTATATATTTATATATACAACATATTTTAATAAAGGCCTACACTTAATTATATTTTCTCTGTGTGTAGCATGAAGGAACTACACATTTAATGACTAATAAACAACCTTGTACCTTTTGTATCTTGTGTGTGTGCATGAACATCTGTGAAATTCCTTTCAGGCCACAGTCTCCCTACTTTAAATGTTATATTTGTCCCCTGCTTGGGGCCCCATGTCTGATGCTGGCCTGAGTGGGAGACGTCTGACCCAGCTGCCTTGGTTTATGTAATTCTTTGTTTTTCTCCTTTAATAAAATCAACCAAAAGACAACAGTCTGTTGTAATCTATTAACTTGGTCATTTCTGCACTGGGACATTTACCATTTCCACGAGTCAGAAGACGTATTATAGCGGTAAAGTCCGTTTTTTAAATGACAGCTGCAGAAAACAAATCACACGTGTGCTGAAGGAGGTTCCTGCATGAGGTCCAGGTGTGTCTAACCCCCGCCCAGGTGGAGTCTCACCTACCTTTAATTACCATGGAAATAGGAAGTTTACCTGGAGGACTCTGCGTCCAGAGGGTCATCTGTCAGAGTGTCAGCGTTGAAGTCTAAAGGCTCGGCGTCCTGCAGCAGCTCGATGCAGTCCCTCTCTGGCCGACTCCCGGAGCTCGAATACTTGGCCTCTGTTCAACAAACAGCTGGTTATTAACAGCAGAGGGCCGCCTCTCCTCAGGACAGACAGGTTCAGCTGCCGGGGGACTTACGTCTGTTGTTGTGTCGTGGCTGCTCCTGTTCCTCGTGGTGTAGTCGTCCCTACCAGTAGGTCAACGACAGTGTTCACAGCCCCGTCACACTTTACCACAGAACTAGGAACCTTTGGAGGAACTCAGTGTTTCCACTGCAGGGACCAGAGTCCAAATTAAGTTCCGGTCCCTGCTCGGGGGGTAGTGCCCTGCAGTGCGTTTCTGAGTGGTCGAGTAGAGGCTACTCGCTTTAAGTCGAGTATTTTGCTGTTTTGCTTCTACGGCTCGTCTCTTTTCCAACATTTACAGACCAATAAAATATTCATCACATCTGCATTAGACTTATAGCTCGGACACAGTGGCCGGTGTGTTTCCAGCTGGAACTGGATCCAGAGTGTTTCTGTTTTCATTAGGTTTGTGTTTCTTTCTCTGTACAGGAGTTCTTCATCCAATTTGTTATTACATTTGTTTTGACCCGTGTGTCTCTTCATTAAACTCACATGAAGGTCAAGTCTTTTGTCTATGAAGATTCTCAGTCATCCAGGTCATAGTTATCCAATGAAGATTAAAGTCAAGGGCAACTGGACTTGGTTGAAAGATACTGGAAGACTTTTTGTCCCTCATCCAAGGAACGTCTTCAGTTCTGACTGACTGGAAGAGAAATTCAGCTATTTAACCTCAGTGGGGTCGTTTGCCAGGATCGTCGATACTGCTGGTTCGTTAGTGGCAGAAAGACAAAGAGGGAGAAGAAATGTGTTGCAGAATGACAGTGAGTTAATCAGACGCTATAGATAAGATCGTGCAGGGATCCTGTTTGTGATTAATCTTATTAGATACACACTAACATCTCCGACACAGCGCAGGAATGAAAGTAATCACTACATTAGGATATTTGGCAATGCAGCGGTGATTTGGGTCTATCACAACCTTCAGCGTGATCACACAAACAATTAAAGCTGATGATACACGGGGCAACTTTTTGAGCAATGTTGATGGGCAATCTTGCTAGAGGCAAGTCCGACTATGTTTAAATGGATAGGCGGGCTGGGGCGGAGTGGTGGGGGAAGGGGATTACAGTAGGAATCTTTACTCATTATTATTGACGACAGCGTTGCCCTGCACGATTGCTCTAAAAGTTGCTGTGTGTATCATCAGCCTTACAGCACTTTCAGAACCTTCTTATTGTGTCGCAGTTCATTTCGTTTCCACTGGACATTCCCACCTTACAGGCTCAAAAAACTGCATTTATGAATATAGCAGCCTGTAGTGTAATGTAGTGATTCCTTTCATTCCTGCCTGTGTCGGAGATGTTAGCGCGTCTCTAATAAGATCAGTCACAAACACGATCCCTGCACGATCTAATCTATAGCGCCTGATTAACTCACTGTCATCCTGCAACACATTTCTTCTCCCTCTTCGCCTTTTCTGCCATTTTCTCCTCTACTAAAGAAACTCTTAAGCCTCTTAAAAGTCCTCGTCCCTGCTCCTAACAATTCTGAGCTTAAGAGCTCTTTTAAAGCTTAAGATGCTTTGTGAATTACTTTTTTCTTTACTAGGATTTTTTCTTTAATTTTAAGAGTAAACGCCCACTTTTCTCAGAATTTTCTTAGAATTACGTCACTAGGAGCTACTTTTAGCCTTAAGATTCTTTGTGAATATGGGCCCAGGTCCATACTCTGAATTCTTATCTGAATTTGCAGAGTTTTTGTCAACTTTAGTCCTTAAAACGGACAAAGTTATTATTGTAGGGGATTTTAATATTCATGTGGATGTAGAGAATGACAGCTTTAGTACTGCGTTTATCTCTCTATTAGATTCAATTGGCTTCTCTCAGAGTGTTCATGAACCGACTCACTGTTTTAATCACACCCTCGACCTTGTTCTGGTATATGGTATTGAAATTGAACATTTAATAGGGTTCCCACAGAATCCCTCTTTATCTGACCACTGTTTGATAACTTTTGAGCTTGTATTGATGAACTACCCTCCATTGGGCAAAAATTTCTATACAAGATGTCTGTCTGATAGCTCTATAGCTAAATTTAAGGATGCGATCCCATCAGCTCTAAATTCACTATCAGGTATCAAAGTAACAGAGGACTCTTACGCAAATTTCAGTCCCTCCCAAGTCGATCATCTTGTTGATAGTGCTGCAGGCTCGCTGCGAACAACACTCGACTCTGTAGCCCCTCTACAAAAGAAAATACTAAAACAAAGACGGTTAGCTCCATGGTATAATACTGAAACTCGCAAATTAAAGCAAATATCACAGAAACTCGAGAGGAACTGGCGCTCCACCAAACTGGAAAATTCTCGCTTAATTTGGCAAGATAGTCTTAAAACTTATAGGAAGGCCCTCCGTAATGCCAAAGCAGCTGTACTACTCGTCATTAATAGAGGAAAATAGGAACAACCCCAGGTTTCTTTTCAGCACTGTAGCCAGGCTGACAGAGAGTCACAGCTCTATTGAGCAAAGTATTCCCATAGCTCTCAGTAGTTATGACTTCATGAGCTTCTTTAATGATAAAATTCTAGCTCTTAGAAACAAAATCCACCAAGACCAACCCTCAAATGGCACCAACTTAACTCTATACTCAGGAACTTTAGAAACTGCTGTAAAACCAATTAAATGTTTAGACTGCTTTGCTTCTCTCAATCTTTATCAACTAACTTCAATAATGTCTTCATCTAAACCATCTACCTGCCTCTTAGACCCCATCCCAACTAGGCTGCTTGAGAAGTTTTGCCCTTGGTTGGCACTTCTCTGCTGGATGTGATCAATTTTTCTTTATCAACAGGCTATGTACCACAGTACTTTAAAGTAGCTGTAATTAAACCTCTTCTGAAAAAGCCCAACCTGGATCCAGACGTTTTAGCCAACTATAGACCTATATCTAACCTTCCATTTATCTCTAAGGTCCTGGAGAAAGCAGTCGCCAAACAGCTGTGTGACTTTCTACATAGCAATACCTTATTTGAGGATTTTCAGTCAGGATTTCGAGCTTATCATAGCACAGAGACAGCACTGGTGAAAATTACTAATGACCTCCTAACTGCATCAGACAAAGGACTTGTCTCTGTATTGGTTTTACTAGATCTTAGTGCTGCATTTGATACCATTGACCATCAGATCCTATTACAGAGACTGGAACATTTCATTGGCATTAAAGGAACCGCTCTAAGCTGGTTTAAGTCCTATTTATCAGATCGATTTCAGTTTGTACATGTTAACGATGAGTCCTCCATGCATACCAAAGTTAGTCATGGAGTTCCACAAGGATCTGTGCTCGGACCATCCTTTTTACTTTATATATGCTCCCTTTAGGCAATATTATCAGTAAACACTCCATAAACTTTCATTGTTATGCAGATGATACTCAGTTATATCTATCAATCAAGCCAGATGAAACTCATCAGTTAGCTAAGCTTCAAATGTGTCTTCAGGATGTTAAAACCTGGATGACCTGCAATTTTCTAATGTTAAACTCAGATAAAACTGAAGTTATTGTTCTAGGCCCTAAGCACCTCCGTGGACGCATCGCCTAAAGATATAGTTTCCCTGGATGGCATCGCCTCTGTCCTCCAGCACCACTGTGAGAAATCTTGGAGTTATCTTTGACCAGGACATGTCGCTTAACTCTCACATTAAGCAAATTTCAAGGACCGCCTTTTTTCACCTACATGCATATTGCAAAAATCAGGAACATCCTGTCTAAAAATGATGCAGAAAAACTAGTCCATGCATTTGTTACTTCTAGACTGGATTACTGCAATTCCGTATTATCCGTATTGAAAAAGTCTATTGAGACTCTTCAGCTGATCCAGAATGCTGCAGCACGTGTTCTGACAGGAACCAGTAAAAGACATCATATCTCTCCTGTCTTAGCTTCTCTGCATTGGCTTCCTGTAAAATCCAGAATTGATTTTAAAATCCTTCTTCTCACATACAAAGCTCTTAATGGTCAGGCACCATCTTATCTTAAAGAGCTCATAGTACCTTACTACCAAACCAGAGCACTGCGCTCCCAGAATGTAGGGTTACTTGTGGTTCCTAGAGTCTCCAAAAGTAGAATGGGAGCCAGAGCGTTCAGCTATCAGGCTCCTCTCCTGTGGAACCAGGTTTCAGTTTGGGTTCGGGAGGCAGACACCGTCTCTACATTTAAGAGTAGGCTTAAGACTTTCCTTTTTGATAAAGCTTATAGTTAGGGCTGGCTCAGGTGAGTCCTGAACCATCCCTTAGTTATGCTGCTATATTCTAGACTGTCGGGGGATTTCCCATGATGCACTGAGCTCCTCTCTCCTCCTTTCTCTTTCTCTCTGAGTGCAACCTCATCCTATTAATGCATGTTACTAACTCGACTTCTTCCCTTTCCCGTGGTCGTGTGCTTCCTCCTTCCTGCGGGTGTTGCTGGCTCTGGAGCTGTGGAGTATGGATCTGTTGTTGGGAGTCACCTGCTGCACCCGGGTTCCTCCTCGACGCCCTCTGCTACAATTGCATGTGCTGTTACTAGTCCTATTACTATTATTAGGGGTCCAAGCCCGAAGTGGGCTGGGAACCCGCGGATGCAAGGCATCGCGGTGCCCAGTACCACAAAGTGGCTGGGAACCCTATTGTAATCGTTCTCATTTTTATTTTTATTCTTCCGTACATTTTCGCCCTAATTCCAATACTGCGGCCTAGACGGTAAGCACTAGGAACGCAAAACTCACAGGGTAGGTTCAGACCCATGAGACGACGGCAGGCGCAAAAATCCGCACACCTTTACCTCATGGGCTCGCTATAAGCAAGGTCAACACGTTTGGGCTTGGAACTCCCGCACTCTTTAATCCAGAAAATTAGTTCCTCTATAACCACAAGTCACGTTTACATGAAACCACTGCCCAATTGTTCAGCATGGTCCCCTGATGCCAGGCACCAAAGGGGACCCTAATGTGCCCATAGGGTGCGCAATTCATATCTCCATATCCACAAATCCGATTGACACCAAATCTGGATCAATTGTTACCCATGGGGCCCTGATGACACCACAAAAATTTGGTGCAGTTCGGCGTAAAGGTGGCGCTGTAATCGAAGCTCAAATACCCCATTAATTTCAATGGGATTTTCAACCCAAGAACATTTTACCTCATAACTAAGGCCTACTACATCGCACATTCAAAAACCTTATGTCTACGTGTTTGGGGGATGCTGCCGATTCCCATCATATATGACATGCCTCTTTACGATGATGTTTTCATTTCACGAAATTGGAAAACTGTTTTAATTAACTTCTCCGAAGCCACAAGTCCGATCGACACGAAACTTGGCACGGAGGATCTCTGGACCGAGCTGAAGAAAGTTTGTAGAGGGAATTTTGATCCGACAAAAAACGTCCGAATTACAGGCTAACAAATATTTGCGAAAACGCTAAAAACACGAAGTATAACATAACTCTGGCTTGGAAAGGCCACTACATCGCACACTTACAAGCATTATGTCTACATGTTTGGGGGATGCAGCCGATTCTGATGGTATAGGACTCGCCTTTGTGCGATAACGTTTTACTTTTGCTAAATCGCGAAAATTGGAAAACCTATTTATATTAACTCCTCCGAAGCCGCATGTCCGATCGACACAAAACTTTGCACAGGCCACCTCTAGACCGAGCCGAAGAAAGTTTGTAGAGGGAATTTTGATCCGACAAAAAACGCACAAATTACAAGCTAATAAATATTTGCCAGAACGCTACAAACAGGAAGTATAACATATCTCAGGCTTGGAAGGGCCAATCCACACCAAACTTGGTGACCTTATGCGACACAATTTACCGAAGCCCTCTGTGAAAATTGGTGTCAATCGGCCTCTAGGTGACGCTATTACTTTGAAATCAATAAACACTCCCCTGTGATTATGGCACAATTAATCGTGGCGGGCCCGGGCCGACTCGTGTGCCCTCCGCGGGGCGAGGGGGGCGACTGGCCCCGGGGGGCTTGGACCCCGTTTACAACTGCTCGCAGTTCTAGTTACTGTTATTATTATTATCATTAACATTACTATAAATATCTGTACCATTTTTCATTCAGTCTATAGCAACATTCCCTTACTGTCTGTACCTCTATGTGTATACTGTGTAGGTTGCCTCCCTCTGCTCTCTCTCTCTCTTTCTCTTGCTCTCTCTCTCTCTCTCTCCCCCTCACCCCAACTGGTCGAGGCAGATGGCCGCCCACCCTGAGCCATGGTTCTGCTTGAGGTTTCTGCCTCTGAAGGAAGTTTTTCCTTGCCTGTGTCGCCTAGTGCTGCTCTTGGTGGGAATTGTTGGGCTCCAGTAAATAACTTCAGAGTTCGGTCTAGACCTGCTCTTTATGAAAAGCGCTGTGAGATAACTGTTGTTGTGATTTGGTGCTATATAAATAAAATTGAATTGAATTGAATTGAAATTGAATTGTTGGTATCTTCACCTGAAACCAATAGGTTACGTTTGTTGAGTTTCCTGGGAAGTGATGAAAGGACAGCATTGTAAGTGGGGGAATAAGTGGTGGCGTAGACCCCCTCCTCTGTTCAATGATGGCTTCTCGACCCGTGTGTAGATGGCTTCCTTGACCCCTCTTTCAAACCATCCATCTTCTCTGTTTAGGATGTGCACCTGATGGTCCTCAAACGAGTGTCTATCCTTCAGATGTAACGAACCAGCAGTATCGACGATCCTGGCAAACGACCCCACTGAGGTTAAATAGCTGAGTTCCCTTCCAGTCAGTCAGAACTGAAGAAGTTCCTTGGATGAGGGACGAAACATCTTCCAGTATCTTTCAACCAGTCCAGTTGCTCTTGACTTTAACCTTCGTTGGTCATGTCTTTTGTTTTTCATTATAATCCAATCAAACCTGAGGTTCATACGTACATTTAGCTCATGGATGGTGACGTTACTAACTAACGATGCCTGTCCTCCGGTGTTTATGTCAGCTGCTTCATTTGGCTGAGCCTCACAGACCGGGGGGGAAACGCACACAACAACGGGCTGAGGAGCCTTTAGTCAACAACTGACTGTCAAATCAAATCAAATTTCAAAAATATTTACAGTCAATTTTTATATCAAACTGGAGGGAAAATAATAAACTAATAATAAATTAATTATAATAATTTTTTCCTTCTATATGTCGTAAACCACTTATTGTATTTTCATATTTTATTTAATTTTAGTTTAAAAAGAAAGAAAGTCTGACCAAGTGGATTTGACAAATATATAGTCCATGCAAGGTACTTACTGAAAACAACCATAATATAATAAACTAAAATATGAACAAATGCAAAAGAAGGGCCACAGCATGGAAGTGAGCTGCAGGAAGGGAGAGACTGGACTGAATACAAGGGCCAGTTTTTATAGCTGAAGGGCCCAGGAGAGTCAATTGGCAAGAGTGGGATGATAAAACTCAACATTTTAAAACTATAAACACTTTTCAGACAGTTCTCAGACGGATTTAGAAGATGCTAATGATGTAACCTGTCTGATCTGTGGGGGCTCCAACAACAAAGGCCACGCACCAGGATCTGAACAACCAGCAGATCTCCTGATCTGAGGGAACACCCAGGCACACAGGGGGTTAATAAGTAAAATTAATAACATAACTGATCATCAATCAAAGATAATGCAGGAACAGAAAGAGCTTTTGTAGTAAAGATTTTAAAAAATCAAGTTTAAAGGTTCAATGTCACTGGTAATAGTAGTTAGATTTTATTGTCGAGTATGTTTTAAATAACTTTATCAAGAAGATTATAGCTGATTAGAGCAGGTTAGCAGAAGTTTAAAAAATGTAAATCAACTGAATCCTAACTCCACATGAGGTGGATCTGTAGGTCTCTGCAGGGCTGCAGGTTTGTGTTTCCTGATGATGCTGAGCTTCCTGTTTCTTTTACCAATGACTTCTTATCTTCTTATTTAACTGTTGCTCAGAGGAATCTTTGTCTCTTTCTGCCCTTTCAGTCGTACATGTACAAGACAAACCCTTTCACAATAAAACAGGAAATCAAAATCTGCCTGCTTCCTTTGTCTTCAGCCAGTTTGTCTTTGTCTTCTGGTGGAGCGTACCAGCCCTTTCTCTGTCTTTACCTGTGTCTTGGATTTCCTGCCTTTTGGATTTTGTTTCTTGCCATTATTAAAGCTTAAAAACATTAAACTGGTGTCTCGTGCAGATGAGAGCTGGAACTCAAATACCAGATGACACAATCTTCATAATGTCAGCAGATCTTTATTGTTTGCAGCTCAGAGCATCATCAGCATTACACAGGTGTGACTGAGGAGAGGCAGTCTGTCCTCAGCTCTTATAGGACTTTGATACAACACACATTAACTGTAATCTTCTTTATTATTGAGAAAGATATTAAGATATATTATTAACATTCTCAGAACACAGGAAGAGGTTTCAACCCCCCTCCAGGCTAAACTCCTTTATAATGAGTTCACTTTAGTTTCCCAACAGCTTCAACATTGTGATATCATGGTGGATATATAAGACACATCTATTCATACTAGCAGAAACATAATCAGAGTGGAAAAAACACATGATTAGAAGAGAAAAAAGAAATGGATTTAGTCCAACAGGATCTGACTGTGTTTAGTTTGTGATGTGGGGGAGGGAGGGAGCTGTTGTACTCAGCATGAAACACCAGGGGGCGTCCTCACTCCTTTAAACCAGAGCTGCTAGCTGTGTCCCAGGTGGATCCATGGCAGAGGGCGCTGTTTCCAGGAAGCACACATCTGACATTTAAAAGGTGATTACATTTGAATTTCCTCATGAAGTTATGACATCATCATCACACTTCATAGAACTATAATGAAAAAGCTTTTGTGATGTTTAAACATCTGGATCAACAGTGTAGAGCTTGTTTTCTGCACAGCTGCTGCTCACACTGAGGTTGTTCACCTGCTACATCACTGCTGCTTTAGCTGCTTTACCAGCTGCCATCAGGTTACCACACATGTACCGCAGAGCTGCCATGGCTCCTTTATCTTTTTCCATTCGACTCTTCATCTCTTCCAGTTTCTGGACCTTCTCTGCGTCTCCTTTCTCCTTCATCTTCTCAATCAGGAAGTCCAAGTGGACATGAGTGGACAGTGAAACAACATTCAGGGCGATCTGATCCAGTTTGACAACAAGCTTGAAGGACTCTTCCAACAACTTATCTTTGTCTTTCCGAAGTTTTTCCATTTGCTTCTTTAAAGTTTCCAAAAGGCTTCTTTTCTCCTCACAGCCTTTTTCATACTTCTCTTTCAAATCTCTCAGGATCTTCTGAACTTTCCTTGTCTTGGTCACATAGATCCACTTTCCTTTCACATGATCTGATACAGGACACTTCCTGGTACATGAAGTGCAGCGGCCATCTTTCATGACCTCACAGCTTGCTGGACTTGGGGCCCATGTGCATCCAGGATAGTGACAGTTCTCCTCACAGACTTTACAGCAGGTAGCTCTTGTAAAAAAAACCCACCACCCACCACCTTTAATATCTTCTTTATCTTTGTAGACCTCATCAACTTCTATAGTGAACTTCTCATCACTCTTCATCTCTTCTTCATGTTTCTTCAGAGCTTTCTGAATCTGTTGGTTTTCTCTCTGTTTTTTTTCAGTGAGCTCAACTCTCTCTTGCAGGTTTTGGATGCAGGCTGTCAGTCTGATTCTTGTCTTCAACACTTCAATAGTTTTCATCAGATTCTGAGGTGCAGTATTTTCCAGAAACTCTGTGAACTGTCTCAGTCCTCTTGTTGTTATTTTATCTGCATGTTGAAGTTCTTCTGTGTCCTCTGTCCTGTCTTCATCCTGGCTGTTATCAAACAGGAAGTAAACAGGCTCATTCTTTTCATTTCTGGCACATTTAATTTTTGCAGCATCGAGAGCTCTCAGAGCATTTTTAGGTGTTCTTCCATCTGAGTGTGTGATGAGAGCAACAATGTTCTTCTCCATGTTTTTTCCAAACAGAGACACCACTGAATCAAAGATGTACTTCAGTCGGTCACTCAGTCGATTCTCAGTTGCTTTCAGCACCAGACCCACTGCATTCATCTCATGAACTCCTCCTGAGCTGAACCAGTCTAATAATCTTTGACTGATGATGACGTCATGTTCGATCCCACTGGTGTCTCCGTATCCAGGAGTATCGATGATGGTCAGAGAGTAGGGCAGAGTTTCACCTTCAAAACCAAAGATCTGGTACACGATCACATCTGATGTCTGACTCTCTGATTGGCTTCTCTCGTCGTCCTCTACGATGTGAAACCAGACATCGTCCTCCCACTTCACTCCCATGGCGTAGTTGACCAGAGCGTTGACCAGAGTCGATTTTCCTGATCCTGTTTCACCCACAAGCAAGATGGTTTTGTTTATGTTGTTCACATTTCTTTCACCAAGAGTCATTCTGCTTAGAGATCCAATTTTCTCTTTCCCTGGTCTCAGCTGGTAGACAGCAGGAGGTCCTGATTGGATCAGAACACTTTTGGATATGATGTCGTCATATTTTGATGAGATGTTTCTGTAGAAAAGTAACAACATCAGCTCAAAATCTACTGAACATAGAATGAAAAATTAAATGAACTCTACTTACATACAGAAAAGCAGTTTAGTTTGTTTATACCACCCAGAATGTTTTAATGTAATGGACCATGAAGCCCATTTGATCCTGAAACTCTTCCACAGCTCCCTTTATAAGCTCACTCACCACAGGTGATCACTCTCCAACTTCTACCTGTGTCCTTCTAACGTTTCATTAAAAATAAAAGTCTGGTTCTTTTGGATTTTAATTGTTTCTATAATCACATCAATGTGACACTTTTCCAGTTTTCAGTCTTAACTCTGCTCACGTTGGAAATGTTCACATCATGTAGTAAAATGGGATTCAGCAGCGTGATGCATTTCAACAAGAAAATAAACACTGAAACTCTGTGTTGTTGTAGAAACGTAGTTTTACTCACGTTGCCATGGTAACAGCTTGACAGGAGCTTGAGGATGCAGCAGCTTATTGGTTCTCTGGATGAAAGAAAAAAAAAGTCAGTGAGCTCAGCTGTGCTGCTGTTATCAGCAGCTGTCAGTAAAAACTCTGTGCTCAGTAACATTCTCACATCATGACATCAGTTTAATTTAGACAGACTTTATAGTTTAAACCTTCACTATGGTCACTACTGTTGTATTTCATCACAGGGCTGTTTACCCACTCACTGCTGACATGAAGTGACAGTTTAGAGTTTTAAACAGAAGCAGCTTCACAGTTCACAGATGGAGGCATCAACATGTTTAAGAGTTAAACTTGTTCACAACATCTGCTGTTACTGAGGAAATATCACCTGTCTACATTAAATAAAGTTTCCTGCTGTTATGTGTGATCTTGACATCTTAAAATATTTCATCGTTGCTTTTTCAAAGTGTTCTTACCTGTTGGCTCCACAGGGATCTCGGATGCTGAGACAGAGCAGAGATCAATTTATATCAGCAGAGGGAGGAGCCCTGTGGTCACATGATTTCACAGAAACAGCCTCAGAGACAGAAAACAGAGACTGCAGTGACTCTTGAGTAAATTATGGACTGCTGATGAGGCTGAGGAGCAGAGAGCATCCTCCCTCTCTGCAGACATAAAAGTATCAGCAGAGAGGGAGAAGCCCTGTGGTCACATGATTTCACAGAAACAGCCTCAGAGACAGAAAGCAGAGACTGGGAGCATGTGAGATCATCAGGAAGTTGGTTCCATCTGTGTGCAGCATCGCAGCTAAAAGCAGATTCACAATGTTTGGTTCTGAGTCCAGGTTGTAACGTCTGGCTGCTTCCTAAAGATCTCAGGTTCCTAATGAGTTTATATTCTTCACAGAGATCAGAAATATCTTATCTTATTATCTTGGCCTGTTACAACAGTCCACCGTGCTGGAAATGAAGGCTTCAATGAGTTTCTCTAAAACTCGTCCTTGTTAGAGAAAATAAAATGCTGATTCAGTTTTGGCCTTGATGTGGCTGCTGAAGCTCAGACCTGAGTCTATTAAAACATCAAGATTTCTAATGTTCGTCTTTATAGGTCTGGAATCAAGCTGAGCAAAAAGTTTGATTCTTCTCTTCGTCCTTGTTGCCGAATCCACTGATTTCTGTCTGCTCCTCTTACCTGCTCCAAGCTTTGACAGAGTGAGTCAAAGGGGCCACAGTCCCTTGGTGAAAGTAAATCTGTGTGTCGTCTGCGTAGCTCTGATACTTAACATTATTGTCATGTATTAATTATTGTAGAAAAGGGTTTTTAAGGTCTGTGGATCTCCATCAGACAAAGTCTGGAAAAAGGCACCCCCCACCCCCCTGAGTCTCATGATTATGTTACTTGATCCCAGAGACACCCAACAGTAGAGTCAAAATGGCCTAATACTGCTGTTTGACATAATTTCAGGCACCAAATACAACAAAAAGGTCTTTAAAGGTCCACTGTGTAATATTTCGGAGGATCTACTGACAGAAATGCAATATAATATATATAAATAAAGCTGCAAGCAGCGATATGTGGGCCCTCGCATGTGTAGCGCATCGAGGTGTGAGGAGGCCGCGTTGCAGATTCTGAAGCTCTGCCGGTACAGGTGTGAATGATATTATGATCAATCTGACCAGCCCGTCTCAAAACAAATGGTCCGGCCCCTGTGGCATTTGTCATCACTGCCAGGTGGCAGCAGAGGAAAACCTACAGGATCTTTTCTCTTAATAACTCCCTGCTGTAAATCACAGGACTCACAGATGAACTAATTCTATCTGCTCTCCGTCTCCAGAAGCAGAAAGAACGGACAATAAAGCTTCAGATATTCAGAAGCTAAAATACTTCATCAGCAGAGTGAGCAGTAAGATCAGACTGAAACACTGCAGGAATCAGGAAACAGTGAGGAGGAGTTACCAGGCTGCAAGAACACAAGAAATACAAAGTCACTTTAAACGCTCTGTTTCCCATTAATCAGCCCAGATAATACAAACAGATATCTTCCATATAGACACACACAGGACATGGACAGAGGAGTTAGTGATGAGGACACAGTCACTGTACTCAGGTCAGTTTCCTCCTGCCAGCAGGACCTCTTCATCAGCACCAGAGCTAACGCTACATGCTAAACATGTTTAAAGGAGCAGACCTGCTCGTTTTAACCCTTTCACTACAAAGTCAACATGCCGAACTGACCGACAACATCTCCCGAGGCCCACAGTGCTCTCTGCCTGTCAGGCAGGAGGAAGCAGCTCACCTGCTGCGTCCAAACGTCCACCTGCAGCTCCTCTAAAGCTCCCTGACTAACATGCTGCGTCTGGTTTCTTTAAAGTTATGATCCTCAACATCTTCATGGACTTCATCCAGTTTCTGACTGACAGCCAGTCAGTGTATCTACACTCTGTAATCACCTCTCTATAGAGCAGTTTCATTGTTAGTGACGGAGTCCGACACTCCTACAGGTGATTCACAGGAAATGAAACCTGTTCTCACTCCTAAGTCGTCACATATGGACGCAAGGTCAAGACCCCTGAGCGTCTGTTAGCACTGGATGAAGCCCTGTGATTGTCAGAGCTACAGGTAGGTGTAGGACACATTACAGAAATGTCCAAGTAAGGAGGAAGATGGAGAGACATAACCTGGACTTTCAACCAGGAGACAGGTGTTTGTTCCCCGTGTCAGTATTAAATGTTTTATTTAAGTTACGTAGGAAAGTTTACTTAACTCACGTTAGTTAACTGACAAACATAATGATGAACTTTCCTGTCTGAGTTTAACTGATCCTGTTTAGAGTTAGAGAGCTGAGCTGGAGACCGGGAGGTCGGCGGTTCGATTCCCGGCCCGATCAGTCTGGATGTGGACGGTGAAACAGCAGCTGGCCCTCACTAATTACCGCCGAGGGGCCCCTGAGCAAAGCAGGAGACGTTTCCATCTGAATGTAGAAACTTAATCATCTGAGGCTCCACAGAGGGAAACTTGATCCACATACATTCAGACAGATGGTTTTTCAAAATAAAATACTTCAACTCTTTAAATTCAGTCTTTTTTTTATTTTGACAACATAATTTAATCAGGACTGAAAACTTTAACGTCGTGAGATTCAGATTTTTACAGCTTCAGGTGATAAAATGAAAGAATGAAATGAGCCAGCAGGAAACTGATGGTGTATAAATCAGGTTGATCAGTGAGCGGCGACACGGCTGAGGGACTGGATCACATTTAATGACGTACAGATAAATAAATCCACAACATGAACACTTACAGAATAAAAAATATAAATAAACTCCTTCATTAAAGTGATGAGACGCGTCGACATGCAGCTGCTGCAGACGCACATTCATGAGCATGCTCAGACAGCCATCATGACATGCAGCTCAGACAGACAGGAAGTTCAGGAGGGGCGTCTGGATTCAATACTCAGGATCAATATCTGACAGAGGGCCTTCACACCACAGGGTTTGTGTAACTGTAGTAACATTAATATTCCTTCACAGCTGCTGCTGCTGGACATGAAACCTGGAGAGCTCCTAAGATGCTTCCAGGTGACAGAACTTCACTGTACACGTGACCTGTTTTTAAATTACCATGCATCCTGGGAGGAGAGGAAGCAGCCTGGAAGCTGTGAGATGGAGGTGGGGCGGTAGGTTCACGCCCTGCAGGTGGAGGCAGGTGGAGGTGAGGGCTGTGACGCTCGTGTTTGTTCCGGTTCGTGGCTCCCCTTCAGATTTCTTCTCCCCGTCAGACGTCGTCGAATATTCGGCTCCGAGACGACGACATGGACAGATACCGTCCTGCTGCGGGTCTGAAAGAGCCGAACACAAAACACACAACTGAGCACAGAGCTGAGCACACCGGACCTGCAGACCCAGGAGGGGACAACATGTAAACAAAGCTTTGTCCTTCACTCTGAGACTCGTTCAGTGTTTTCTGTCTATGATGTGTTCAGGAGAGCTGGACGCTGCGTTCAAACACGGCACGCCGTTACCAAGCTGCTCAGTGAGAGTATCGCTGAAAAAGCAGCCGTCATTACAAGAAAAAAGGCTGTCGGTCGATTATTATGCAGCTTATTGAAACACACATTTAAGTTTTTAGCGACCTCTAGTGGCCAAACGACAGCAGCAACGGAGGAAGTCAGAAGATGTCTTATAAATAGCAACAAAGTCTGACTAAAGGGCCTTTCAGACAAACCGTGACAAGTCCCGTGTAGAACCGAGTGAATGTTGAGTTATTTTGAGATTTATACTAAGATAGTGTTACTGATTTCTGTGACTTTACTTTAACTCAAACAACAATCTTTTCCTAAACCTTACTAAGCTACAAGGAGGTTCCTGCATGAGGTCCAGGTGTGTCTGACCCCCCCAGGTGGACCGCAGTCTCACCTACCTTTAATTACCTTGGAAACAGGAAGTTTACCTGGAGGACTCTGCGTCCAGAGGGTCGTCTGTCAGAGTCTCAGCGTTGAAGTCTAAAGGCTCGGCGTCCTGCAGCAGCTCGATGCAGTCCCTCTCTGGCCGACTCCCGGAGCGGGAATACTTGGCCTCTGTTCAACAAACAGCTGGTTAGTAACAGCAGAGGGCCGCCTCTCCTCAGGACAGACAGGTTCAGCTGCCGGGGGACTTACGTCTGTTGTTGCTGGGGGCCACGGTGTCCGAGTAACTGGTCTCCTTCATTTCGTGGCTGCTCCTGTTCCTCGCGGTGTAGTCGTCCCTCTGGTTTCCGTAGCGCTCCTTCCACTCCTGCAACACAAACACACTCTTTCTACCAGCAGGTCCACGACAGCGTTCAGAGCCCCGTCACGCTTTAACTAGGAACCTTTGGAGGAACTCAGCGTTTCCACTGCAGGGACCAGGGTCCAAATTAAGTTCCAGTCCCTGCTTGGGGGGTAGCACCATGCAGTGCGTTTCTGATTAATCGAGTAGAGGCTACTCATGTTTTGCTTCTACGGTGGTTCATACGTACATTTAGCTCCTGGATAGTGACGTTACTAACTAACGATGCCTGTCCTCCGGTGTTTATGTCAGCAGCTTCATTTGGCTGATCCTCGCAGGGCTTCAGACCGCCGTGGAAACGCACACAACAACGGGCTGAACAGCCTTTTAGTTCCTTGGAAAGTATCCTGGGACTAAAGGTTCTTACTAAAGACATTATTTTCTGCTGCCTGCCAACCAGGAAGCAACTGACACACTGTTACTTTGAGTTTGTTCCTTTTGCAGACAGTTGTTGTGCTTTAGGATCCACTAATCGAGGAGGAGACAAGCCTGAGCTGTGTTAGGTGAGGGATTCCCCACAAGGTAATGTAAAGGGTGCAGGCGAGCGGCGGCAGGGACCTGCTGGTGGACAGGACCACTAAACTACCCTCACACTGATCCTGAATCCTGTCTGGAGCTTGTAGGTGGGACTTGTTCAGGAGAAACATCCTGCATTTCTACTTCTCAGCGTTGTTGAGCAGAATACCTCAAACACAGCTGAAGTTTAGCCCACAAAGTTTTAAAGGACCTTTAGTTGGATCTGGACGGAGTTAAAAACTCTCTGTAGCCCCGGAGGAGCTCTGAGTTTTTACTCACCCTGCGTCTGTTCTCTCCGTCTTCAACCCGCTGCCGCTTCCTTTTCTCTGTAAAAACAACATTGATCCTTGAAGTTAGTTTAACCTGCAGCGTTTAACAGGCCGTGTTCTGCCGTCCTGTTCTTTACTAATCAGTCTTACCCCGTCGGATCAGCTCCTTGCCCTCGTCGATCAGGTCAGAGGTCATTTCACTGTCACCCACAAACTGCTGGAAGCCCAGAAGGTTCAGGCAGCGAGTCCCCAGGCTGAGGAACGGGTTCATTATTATTATTATTATTAGTGCTGCGGTGCCCAGCAGGCCTGGACTCTGACAGTCTGAGTGGTCTCACCTGAAGTAGGTGGCGATGCAGAGGATCACGATCAGCATGGGGTAGTAGATGTAGAAGCCGTTAGCGATGAAAGAGAGAACACGCATGGATCCCATGATCTGAAAAAGAAAAGGCGGTCAGAGAAGCAGCAGCTTCACAGCTGAGCCTGCAGTCTGCATCAGACTGTGTGTTAGTGACGGAGGAGGCTCACCGAGGTGTAGGCCGTCTGCTCCTTCTGCTGGTGGGAGATGGCAGAGTCCATGTGGATCAGACCCAGGAAGTTCAGACACAGAGGAGGCGTTAAACGGCAGAACAACCTGCGGAGAGGAGAGTCACAGTCTGAGTCAGCTGTCCTCCACCTGTCCTTTTTCCATCAGCTGCTCCTCCCTGATGCAGCAGGACCACCACGATGCCAAACACTCTGCTTTCCTGACCGTTAGATTTATGTGTTTTTAAACATTTACATATTGTTTCACAGTTCCTGTATCCCACCCACCCTGTCCTACAGACAAAGACACAGCAAAACAAAATGTCTACAAGGTTTTTGTTATCAGCTACAGGAAGCAAAGTCGTCCAGGACTGGATGCTGTACTTGGGATTTATTAACTGAGTTCTGAGCAGCATATCTGAGCTTTTCCAACCTCAACTGATCACCTCTTCCACGCAGGAGGGGGGCTGATGTCCAATAACGCCTTGGTAAAAGTGGATTAAATGTCCACAGTGTCCGTCTGAGAGATTCAGAGATTCAAAGTGGCACACTGAAAACTTGCTTCTGGGACTCATACTTTCTACATTCATAATAAGTGCTGCTGCTGCTGCAGGTTGATGCTTGTTTGTTTGGAGGAACAGCTGCTGAATTCAAACGTGCTGAGAAGACTTGAACACATAATCTCCAACATCACATAATGTTCTCGTCTCTTCTTTCTGTCAGTTCTTTTTCTCATTTCACAGTTTAGTTATTCATAAAGCCATCTGTTCAGACGTGAGATTTTATATTTACTCTTATTTTATGTTAATTAAATTTTATGCAATTTTATTTATTTATTTTATCCTCAGTCTGTTTTTATGTCAGTTGTCTTCTTTTCTTTTGTGTAGCCCTTTGTGACTTTCCGCTCTTTTTCTTCTTTGTTTTGTTTATTTAAACATTAAATTTAATGGTTGTACTGTCCACTGTACATTCACAATTAAGACAGCATCAAGTAAAACACAACACAGTCAGAGGACGTCTCTCCTGTCTGCTCCATGTTAGATATCCTGCAAGGTGCTTTATAAATAAAGTTGTATTCTGTGGAGGATCTCTGTGCTGTATGTATATATTTATATATTTGTGTATATTTCGCTGTGTTACGGCCCTAGAGCCGTGGGTCTTGTGTTTTGTTTTGGTGTGTCTTTCTCCTGTAGTTCTCCAAGTATTACCCTTTCCCCTCCTGCCTTGCAGCTGCAAAGTAATGGGCAGCAGCTGCACCTGATCCCCCAATCAGTACCTGGAGGATAAGAGCAAGGAGAGTGCAGCAAGTGGGCTATGTGGCTGGTTTTGAGAGGCCAGCATGTGAGACTGGTCCTGTGGGGCCAGCCTATGTGGCTGCTGACCAGTGGGTCAGATGGCGGTGCTTGGGTGCAGCAGGAGTGGAGCTGTGTGCTCGCATACTCCCTTGGAAGAGGGAGGGCGTTAAATGTGTTTTTATTTATATTGCTAATTCTATGTTTTGGTTACAAGATATATCACCACCTTTTGTCAAGTAGTCTAGTTCTTTGTCTGTATATTTTCTGTTTCTTTGTAAGATATGTTTAAGATATGGGCTTCAGCCACCTGAGGACGAAACACGCTGGGTTTCATTTGTCACATTATGGATCATATCACAGTCCTGACTTCTCCCGGCTCAGCTCCCTGAAACTAAAATAAAGCCAGTCAGAGTCCGTCACTCACATGCCGCTGAACTGGAGGCTGTAGGCGTCGGTCTGGTGATGGGAGGCCAGGTAGTAGTAGTTGAAAACCCGGATGCGGAACACAGTGGAGTAAACGCAGGTACACAGGAAGAAGATGGTGATGAAGCACGCCATCTGGTGGAGAGAGGGGTCATCACAGAGCAGTTAGATTAAGTGGACACGTCCCTCAGTGTCCACTGTGACACCTAAACTGAGACTTCTGCTTCTTTCAGCCAATTTATTTAAACATCACTGTGAGCTGCAAACTGCTTGGTGTGAAACAGCTCAGGACTCCCACAGTAACTAGATTTAGTCCTGGTTCCTCCGGTGGTTCCTGAATTCAGTGGAAGCTTCTTGGTGAAGCTGCTGCAGAGGAAACTCACAGCCTGCTGAGGTTTCTGCTCTGAACAGACCTGAGTTCAGGTCAGCTGACTTTAACTCTGCGCTCTAATCTGCACCCTCTCCTGCCGTCTGCGTGTCCCACCTCGATGTACAGGTAGTTGTAGTCTCGCTCGGCCAGCTGGATGAACACAGCGAACAGGGACAGGACGGGCCGGGTGCTGAAGAAGGTGCACTCGGACCAGACCACGGCCACGCTGAACAGAGTCAGGACCACGGACAGCAGCCGGTAGAACCAGCGCTTCAGGAAACACTCCCAGTACCACTCTGTAAACCACAAACACACAGAGGACAGGACATGAGGCGAGGCTCAGAGCTCTGTGGACGTCTCAGTCACAGGTTCTGACGGTACACATAGGAAAGGTGCTGGTGTGTGCGCTCGGACCCACCTACAGTCTGCGTGTACACGTATCTGCCGAACCAGCCGGTCGGCTCGGAGGACGGGAAGCTGTGGACGAACTGGTGGGTCGAACTGCTCTCGTTCTTGGCTACGTCCTCCAGATGGATGGCCTGCTGCAGGAGGATCTGCCACTGGACCCGAGTCCTGTTGTGTCTCTGAACCGCGTAGATCACCTGGACACAAACACGCAGCAGAATATACAGCCGGGAGGCACCATGGACAACTTTGACATTTTCACTCTAGATTTATTCATCATGGTGGCAGATTAAACGCCGTCAGAGGGTTAAAGATCGGGGTGTGACGATTCACTCTTCACTCTTGTCGCTGTTTACTGTTTCCACTCAGGAGCCCGACTTGCTGCCCCACAATCCATTTTAAAGCTGCGGTGGCATCTTCTACACTAATTTCACCCTCAGTCTCCGTCATGTTGATATCGTGGCTTCAGATCTCATCTCAGCAAAAGATAAAAACGATCCTGTGTTTGTGTCTGATGCCCGTCACCTTTCTGGTTTTACTGAACCTCATTTCTGCTTTTTGTTTTATCGTCTCAAGAGGAGAGCAGGCATCTCAGATCTGCCTTACTCTGGTTCAAATATCAACCGCAGAACGCTCTCTGTTGGTCCGACATGATGACTCCAAACAGCTGATCCCCAACGACCTGTAGCTCCAAACCTGTTGGAGTCCTGTTTGACTTCCTCCACTTCACAAACTCTCCTACTGTAACTCTGTCTGTTCCTGTTTAGGCCAAAGTTCTCTTTCTAAGCTGCACTTGGTCTAAACCTTTTCTAGGGCCGCAACTCATGACCGTTTACCACAGAGAGCCAAAGTCCCTCCTATGTCAGTGGAGCACCAGGGGACCTTACTTTGGAAAAAACTATGTGCAGAAGTCTTTTGATTTTTTGACAGTAACATGAATAAATGCATAAAAAATGTCATTTACAGAGACAATATACATCAGAACTGTCGAGGATAACTAAAGAAAGTTACACATTTATTTCCACTGTGATCCTGAGATAACTAATGTTTTAATCCTGTTTGAATTGTGCCCTGAATTACACACACGATGACGGTCAACTTAAAATATACATTTAAAAATCAAGAAAGTCGCAGTTTGATTTGAAGTATAAGACTTTGAAAATATTTAATTACCAAGACCACAAACCCAAAAGTCGCCCACAAGGCTGGGCAATAAATCAACAATGATAATAATCTATATATAATCTATAATATAATTTTCATGCTAAAGGTGACGTCCTTGAATCAGGACTCCAGTCTGACCAGCAGACCCCTGACGTACAGGTTGACCCCCCCCCCTCATGCTCACCTGCTTGTGGAGCTTCACCAGGCTCTTCTCGCTGGGATACGTGTTCTGTTTGTCATCAAAGTCCTCGTAGTCGTCCATGTTCCTGCCCATCTTCTCTTGGTAATCCACGGGGCACTGCGGGGACGGCTCAGATCAGTCCACCTGCTCTATGAGGCTGTGTGTCATTAAAGATGTGTTCACTGACCTTTCTGAGAATGGTATCGATGTACTTCCTCAGTGGATGGTTGTACTTGATGGATTCACTGACCTTCCTCACCTCCTGCGGTGAAACCACACGTCACAGTGAGAACAGTGAGCTGAGCTCCACAGATTACAGAAACCTCCTGATGCCCACCTCCATCACGTCCTCCAGGTTCTCCTCCGCGTCCGCCTTCTCCGTCATCAGCTTGGACGCCTTGAAGTACGTCTTGATGAGCAGGTGTCCGTGTCGCGAAGCGTTCCAGTAGGACCGGGGGATTTCCACCAACCCGTACCCGAGCAGCAGCACCAGCAGGAACAGGCCCCAGGTGTTGGCCGCCGTGATCCCGATGGTCTGGAGCTCGTACCTGAACCGCACGGGGAGGATTAAACCAAGCTGCTGTCGCACAGAGAGACGCCGTTTCCTTTTTCTAAACGCTCGGCGGCAGTAAATCAGCTGACACGTGGTCACAATCTGCATGTTTACAGTTTTACAGTCAGACGTGCAGCTTCTTTTCTAGTCCAGCGGTTAGTTATGGTTAATTTTCCTTCTAACGTCAGCTGTGTTTCAGGTCAGATTGTGCTGCACTGCCTGCTTTGTTTACAACTTTTAGGCTCTGATTGGCCAACATGGCTCTACAGTTAGGGTCATATCGCCACCTGGTGGTTTGGCTTGTGTTTGTCATGTAGACAGATTTTTTTTGAAACAACAGAGGAAACACTATGTTTATAAAACTGTGGACTAGGCTAGAAGGGGACCCTCTGTTGGACCTGGCACTCAGATTACTTTGATGACCCTGTTCAAACAGCTGCATAACGATCATCTAGAAAAACTGGAATAATGTGAAAAAGTTCATTTTCTTCTGTAATTTAATTCAAAAAGTCAAACTTTAACACATTCTAGATTCATTTCACAAACATTTCATGGCCTCCTGTTTTATTTTCTTTTAGTCTGGATGATTACGGCTCACAGCTGATGCAAATCAAATGTCCAGGATCTCAAAATAAATTCACATTTTATAATGCAGAAATGTCGACCAGAGATCAGCTCTAATCAGCTGATTAATTCCTGAGCTTTAAATCTCTGTCTGGCTCTGGTGCCCATAATGAACTTTTCCATCGTCTATATTTTCTTGAGGTGTCTGTCTGTCTGTCTGTCTGTCTGTCTGGATGGACATGAGTAACCAGCTTACTGTGATCCAACACCAATAATCCTCAGCAGGTGTTTCCTCAGCTCAAGTCACAAAGTGTAAAATAAAGAAAGGTGTAATTATGTCCACACTGAAGTGAAATATGAAAGTGTGGAGGTCTTGTGCTGAGCTTCAGCCTCCAGACAGGAACATATCATGTGGTTTACTTCATGGCTCTGTCCTGTCCGTGAGCTGCTTCAGTTTTTTAAACTGTGGTTTTGTGTCTCTTTCTGAGACGTTTTGCAGCAGAAACAACTGCTGCTGGTAGAAAACATCAGAGTCTTCTTTAAGCTCAGGTTAAAGCGAGTCAACACTGACCTGCTCTGTGGATATCAGTCAAAACATTAGAGAAACCGTCAGGTGAGCTGTGGTGCAGATTATAAACCCTTATTAGAGGCTGAGGTGCACTGTGAGCGGCGCACTCTAACATATTCTAAATAAACAGTGGATCCTAAACGTGGGCAGGACGTCGGGAAGTGATGATCGGTCACCTGACATGAATATCTCACAGACAGTCGACTCACCAGGACAGGTGCCACTCAGGATGAACGGCCACGTAAATGAGCAGAGAGCCGAAGATGAGCAGGTAGGTCCCGTAGTAGATGGCGTTCTCTATCAGCGCCGTTTTGATTTTCCCAGTGATGGAGAAGCCTCCAGAGCGAGCGTACGACTGCATGAAGGGCAGCAGCAGCCTGGAAACACAAGTGCATCCTGTAAGAGCTCCGTGCTGGTAACAACAACAACGACATGTTGAGTGTTTATCCTACGGACCATGTGAGACACTGGGACGTCCAGTACACCACCCTCCAGAACACCGGCATGATGCCCTTAGGGATGTAGCTCCAGGGCTTGTAGCAGGGCTTTGGTCCGCTGTTACAGAGAGGACAGAGGTCAAACACGGCGAACACGCTGAAGCTTCCTGTCTGTAAATGTCAGCTCTTTATTCCCACAGCAGCCTGACACACAGACCCTCCCCTCACCACGTCCATTATTGATTAGCAAACTCTGCTGCTGTTTCACAACACGCAGCCGTGACTGAGCACAGAATGACACGACATTTAGGTTCTTCCTGTTCGCTCTCACGCTGCATGAAAACACTTCTGCTGGATATTCATTTATTCAAACGGACGAAAGCAGAAAACGTACAGAGGAAGTAATCAGCAGCAGCCATCAGCTGAATGCTGGTAAATAAAGGCGGGTGGATCGACTTCTCTCACCAACCAAAAACAACGCTGATCTACTGAGTGGCTGGAGCATGTTGAGTTGTCACTAGTCGATTGGCTGTTGGACAAAACATTTACTTTTGCACTTGTCTGAATCAGCTCGGAGGACGACTGTCAGAGTGATAAACTCGGTGGTGTCCCGGCTGGTTGACGCTGCTGACCGACTTCCCTAAACTGCAGTCTGAGTGCAGAAGCTGTCAGCTCATCTAAACATGTCGAACGTGTCAGCTCGCCGCTCTCTCACTGATCTGAGGCGTTACATCCTCAAACTGCCGCCTAAAACAACTCCAGCATCCCATAATACTGTAAATACCAAGTTATAAGCACTCACACTCACCTTTTAGTGGGTGCGACCGAGGCGTTTGCTGCCGTGTGATTGGACGGCAGCGGGGTGACGATGGTGACCTGCTCCATGTGGTCCTTCTCACACTGATTGTAGATGGTCTGTAAGGAGAGAGAACACACGGGTTCAGGTCTTGGTGGAGTCCGCTGAACCTGAGCGGCGTCGCGGGCGGCGTACTGACCGTGCTGACGTCCAGAGGTAAGATGAAGACGATGAGGAAGCACAGGTACCAGGCCAGCAGCGTGCCGAACAGCACCATGCGCTGCTGCTTCTTGAAGTCTCCATACCGGTGCAGCAGGAACAGCGCCAGGAAAAACACCACCACGATCTCGATACCCAGAGCGGCCCCACTCATCCCGCTGCGCTCCTCTCAGGGGCCCGACACAAACCTGCGAGACGAGACCTGTAAGGTTCTGTTCGGGATCAGCTGGTCCGGATCAACTGAACAAACTGGAGCTGCACGATATGGAAAAAACTGACATAGCAATATTTTTCTTTTCTGCCGTATGAAAAAATACAGGAAGTTTCACCAGATGACCTTGAATCCTCCGTTTGAAAGAGTCATTTTACAGGGAAGAGAAAATAAAATGACATGAGGGTAGGGATGGGACGATTACCGGTTTCACGATAAACCACGATAAAACTTCCTGGCGGTTAGTATTATCGTTTAAAATTGAATTATCATAAAAACCGTAAATCCCGTCCAGCCAGAATCAGTCTGACGCAGCCGCGAGCAGGCGCGCGCATGCAACGTCGTGCGAGAACGAGAAGACATGGCGGAAGGCAGTGTCAGTGATCAGGAGATTTTTCAGCCATCCAAGAGGACAAAATACCAAATTACTCTTGATTTAACCACCTCGTCCCGAGATACCCGGTATCGAGTCGGTAATCTATTTGCGCTTTTAAAGCTGGTTTCCGATCCAGAAACAGCGGCGATTCGTGTCCAGTATAGACTGTTCAGCGCCGCCATCTTGCCGGCTGACCTCACGGAAGCCGTTGGGTTCATTTTAGTTTCGCCGCTACCTCAAATTCTCTCATAGAAGAAGAGCATGTTCGGTAGAGGCGGACTTTATCGGTCTCTGCTGGCGAACCGTAGCAGGTACAACCTCATGCAATATAGCATTTTTTAGAGGAGAATCAGACCGTCAGTCTGAGCATCAGTTCTTTTTGAATATTTCCATCTCTTTTTAACAAAACCGTGATAATATTGATAACCGTGATAACTTTGGTCACTATAATCGTGATATGAAATTTTCATACCGTCCCATCCCTACATGAGGGCAAACCGTCCTTCCTTGAGCTTTAACACGGTGAACAGGTTTTAAACAAGATAAAAATTAAAGCTGCACAAACTTTACTTTTCTTTTCTTTTCTCCTGTGATCAGGGAGTAAAGTCAGTAACAGCGGTGGTTTTGTTGCTGGTCACTCACTAGCAACAAACTCTGTTTACCCATAAACCCTTAAATCAGAGTAAAAGATGTTTCATCAGACAAACTTCTCCTGTAGATTAAACATTAAAATTAGACCTGTTTTCGTTTTGGATCCAGCAGCAGAAGGAAGTTCAGGTGGTTGAGTTAATTTGACTTGACTGACATTGTTCTGCGGCACAGCTGTGTCTCGTGCAGCCTCAGACACAACGCACTGACTTTCACTTAAAGAACCAAGAGTTACACAGACTGAACCAACTGGACCATCAGGATACGCGGACATTCAATTCTGGTGACTTACAGGAGCCAAATAATGATTAAACGGTTAAAATAGTGGAGTGTTTTCGTTGGCAGGACATGAACTCTGCAAACAGAGTCTGGTCTCAGATCAGTGAACTACAAACTAACTGGGATGGAAACAGAGAGCAGAGCGTCTGGTTTCTGTCAGCTGCAGATTTCAGAACCGATGCACGTTTTTTATTTCTCCGTCTTTGTGGAAGGAGGCGTCAACATCAACAACATCTCTACTGTACGTTGTAGCTGAGAGTATTTATAGATGGGAAAAACATAAAGCCATGAACACGCCAGCCTCGCTCTGATCTACACGAGGGGGGTACAGGGCTGTGGGCCGTGGATATCAATGTAGTGACGGCAACAATAAGCCCTGACTGACCGCACTGATGATGACGATGATGATGATGATGATGATGATGGGTTCAGTCGACACAAACAAGCTGCTGCTCTTCATCTAATTACCGCTGCTACACAAACCAATAAGAGCCTTTACGTCACTGATTAATTAAAAACACGGGCTGCTGTCCCTCTGAAGCATGAAAGGGTCTTTGTGTTGTTCCACGGGGGGGGGGGGGGCACCACTCAAATCCCTGTTGTGACCCTGGGAATCAGGACTTTGATTAGATCTCAGCGAGGGACTGAAGTTACAGAACAATGGTTGTGATTCACTGAAGGAGGAAAGTAATTGGATTCTGGAGACAAGGAAAATCTGCTGCTGACGAATTCATCAAGTCAACAAGAGAATAAGAAAACATTTTTTAAATTCTTGCTATTGTCCAGGCGAGGTGGGGCAGGTGAAACCAGCAGGAGACGGCTGGCTTCAGGCCTTCAGGTGCACAGAGAGCACAGGTAGGACAGGTGGGACCGGCTTACACAGGACTGATTTATTAATAATAATTTCACCGAGCTCCCTCTGATCCCCTGAACGCACCAGAGCCAGACTAAAACATTAATATGTCCTGATCAATAATCCACCTCACCTCCTGGACCCTCCTCCTCAGGTGAGGTAACCCTGATGACGTCACACTGACATCACCAGGGTTACTCTGTCTAACAGAGAACGTTACATGATCGATCAGTTCTCCTCGTGACGAGTTAACCCTTTAAAACCCGCTTCCTGTAGTCATAAACCCTGTCCCTGATCCCGGGGGTCTGATACAGTCCACCTACGCTTCCTGTAATACTAATGTATTGATTGGTCACGTGCCGGGATGTGTGAGCTGGTGATGTCGGAGCGGCGGACAGCTGGGTCTCTGCTGTCACCATGGAAATGAGACAGAACCGGGCTGTTAACGTAAAGCAGCCTATCAGAGACACGCAGCGGCACGTTAAAGCCTCTGTTCAAGAGTTTTCTGAATAGACACCGTCTCCTGTGTGAGTTTCAGGTGAAGAACCTGTGTTTAATGCTGAGTAAACAAACCCAGCTGTTCGCCGTCAGCTAGCTACGCTGCGTTAACGTGACAGCTAGCTCCCGTTGGCTAACTTAGCATCCGACAGCGGAAGCGTCGCCGGCTCGTTGAGTCTTACCGTGATTTATTTCTTATTTCTCCGCTGTGAGGTGAAAGCGAGCCGTCCAGGAGTCTCTCTGCGGACCGCGGGCTTATATTCCGCCGTGTTTACCATAAAAACACCGCCCGTTTCCTGCCTGCTTCAGCTGCATCACTCACATCCTGGTTTCTCTGCCGGGAGGAGCTCGCGGGAGAGGACGGTGACGTCAGACCGGGGCGAACGAGCCAGTGCGCATGCGTGGTAGTATTTTCCAGACATACAAACACTCTGACCTAAAGAAAACAACAGGGGGCGCTACACACGATGAGTCTGAGGGATGTTTCACATTAATCAGTATTTCATTATAGAAGAATAACACATTTTCATTGTACTATGACATCATGCTGTAATCAAGACCAAAACGTTTCTAATTCAAGACCAAGACCAGAGGTTATCAAGACCGGAACAAGACCAAGACTTTCAGGGGCTGAGACTGAGTCAGGACCAAGACCAGTTCCCCACATTACATGACACACAATAAAATATGGAACAGATCACAGGTGCTTCTCAGACTGATCTGAAAGATCCACATTCCCATTAAAACACCCACATGCAAACACTAAGAGCTGAAATCAACGTCAGCTTCTTTATTGAAAAGGAGTCATTCACAGAGTCGTTAACGGGAACAACAGATTTTTAATTAGCGTTATTGGTTACATTTGAAACAATAAGTTTTACATCTAATCAAAGTTAGTATGTTAATACATAAATCGAACAATGCAAAAGAAATGTATTGATATTCTAAAGGTTTCGGTCTTGACTGGTCTTGAAATAAAATCCTGAGTCCTCAATGTCTGAGACCGGGACAAGACCAAGTACAAGGGCGGCCGAGTCCGAGAAAAGACCATCAAAAACTGGTCTTAAGACCGGTCTTGAGTACGACAACGCTACTAAAAAATATGTAATAACAATAGATCAGAAATTATCCTTACAGGATTTTTTCTGTTCCATTGCAGAAGAGAATTGACTTGAAATACAAAAAGTTGAAACAAAACACTAATTCCTGAAATTTCAGTGCTGCAATACAGGACTGGTTGGTAGGTTTGGTGTTTCCTGAGGGAGATGGAGTGAGACATGTATGACATGGTAGGTTTTCTTGTGCCGTGCTCGCACAGGGATTAGACCAGTTGTGGGAACAGACTGGTTGACTTTAAGTGGTTTAGAACTGGTTAGTTATAGCCGCCACTTTGCCTGTGAAGAAGGCAGCAAAGGGATCAGCAGACAAGTCTGTGGGTGCTGGAGGTGGAGGAGGAGTGGAGAATAATTTCCTTGAGTCAGTGACACTGCTGATTCTGTTATTATAGGATGCAGGTTTGGCAGCGCTGATGCTTGTTGAACAGGAGGACAGGAGTGCAGCATCATTGGCCTCAAGTGAGGACACGTGTCTTTGGTGTAGGAGAGCTGGGTTCAACTTCCCACTGTGACCCATCCACCACTGTGTCCCTGAGCAAGACACTTAACCCCTCGTTGCTCCAGAGGACATGTATAGCAATTGTAAGTCGCTTTGAAAAAAAGCATCAGATAAATGAATGATGTAACTAATCAAATAAATAAGTAGCATTAGTGCTCAAACTTAAATCTGATTAATAATAAAACTAAACAAATTCTAATTAACAAATTAGTTAACAAATTCTTCTAATTGTTCAAACTGGTTTTAATCTTAAAGAATCTACACAAATGTATAAAGAACTTTCCCGAGAGCATCACTAACAAACAAACCAAACTTGACTGACTTCTCTGTCACCGGTTAGTTCGCCATCTTCTTGGACTTTCACTTTGCTTTTAATAAATTTCACAGTTATTTACATTGAAATAAAATTTCACTCTCAAAAACTCGTTTGTAAGTTAAATCTCATTCAGAATTTTCAAGACACAATCTTCATAATGTCAGCAGATCTTTATTGTTTGCAGCTCAGAGCATCATCAGCATTACACAGGTGTGACTGAGGAGAGGCAGTCTGTCCTCAGCTCTTATAGGACTTTGATACAACACACATTAACTGTAATCTTCTTTATTATTGAGAAAGATATTAAGATATATTATTAACATTCTCAGAACACAGGAAGAGGTTTCAACCCCCCTCCAGGCTAAACTCCTTTATAATGAGTTCACTTTAGTTTCCCAACAGCTTCAACATTGTGATATCATGGTGGATATATAAGACACATCTATTCATACTAGCAGAAACATAATCAGAGTGGAAAAAACACACGATTAGAAGAGAAAAAAGAAATGGATTTAGTCCAACAGGATCTGACTGTGTTTAGTTTGTGATGTGGGGGAGGGAGGGAGCTGTTGTACTCAGCATGAAACACCAGGGGGCGTCCTCACTCCTTTAAACCAGAGCTGCTAGCTGTGTCCCAGGTGGATCCAGGGCAGAGGGCGCTGTTTCCAGGAAGTACACATCTGACATTTAAAAGGTGATTACATTTGAAGTTATGACATCATCATCACACTTCATAGAACTATAATGAAAAAGCTTTTGTGATGTTTAAACATCTGGATCAACAGTGTTGAGCTTGTTTTCTGCACAGCTGCTGCTCACACTGAGGTTGTTCACCTGCTTCATCACTGCTGCTTTAGCTGCTGTAACAGCTGCTTTAACAGCTGCTTCACCAGCTGCTGCTAGTTTACCGAATCTGTACCGCAGAGCTGCCCTGGTTCCTTCATCCTCTCGACTCTTCATCTCTTCCAGTTTCTGGACCTTCTCTGCGTCTCCTTTCTCCTTCATCTTCTCAATCAGGAAGTCCAAGTGGACATGAGTGGACAGTGAATCAGCATTCAGGGCGATCTGATCCAGTTTGACAACAAGCTCGAAGGACTTTTCCAACATCTGATCTTTGTCTTTCTGAAGTTTTTCCATTTCCTTTTCTAAAGTTTCCAAAAGGCTTGTTGTCTCCTCACAGCCTGCTTTACCTCTTTCATACTTCTCTTTCACATCTCTCAGCGTCTTCTGAACTTTCCCTGTCTTGGTCACATAGATCCAGTTTTCTTTCACATGATCTGATACAGGACACTTCCTGGTACATGAAGTGCAGCGGCCATCTTTCATGACCTGACAGCTTTCTGGACTTGGGGCCATTGTGCATCCAGGATAGTGACAGTTTTCTTTACAGACTGTACAGCAGGTTGCTCCTTCATAAAACAGCCCCCAACCCCACCACCCACCTCTGATACTTTCTTTTTCTTTATAGACCTCTTCAACTTCTACAGTGAACTTCTCATTTCTCTTCATCTCTTCTTCATGTTTCTTCAGAGCTTCCTGAGTCTGTTGGTTTTCTCTCTGTTTTAGTTCAGTGAACTTAAATCTCTCTTTCAGGTTTTGGATGCAGGCTGTCAGGCTGAGTTGTGAATTCAACACTTCAACAGTTGCCATCAGATTGTGAGGTGAAGTTTTTTCCAGAAACTCTGTGAACTGATCGATTCCTTCCTTTGTTACGTCCCATGCATTTTTCATAGGAACCTTATTCTTTGCTCTCACTGTGCTCTGGCGGTTATTGAACATAAAGTGAACAGGCTCATTCTCCTCGTCTTTGGCACATTTAATTTTTGCATCTTTCAGAGCCTGTAGAACATTTTCAGGTGTCAGACCATCTGAGTGTGTGATGAGAGCAACAATGTTCTTCTCCATGTCTTTTCCAAACAGAGACACCACTGAATCAAAGATGTACCTCAGTCGGTCACTCAGTCGATTCTCAGTTGCTTTCAGCACCAGACCCACTGCATTCATCTCATGAACTCCTCCTTTGTTGAACAACAGACATAAACTTTGCTTGACGATGTCATCTTCTTCGTTCCCTCTGGTGTCTCCGTATCCAGGAGTATCGATGATGGTCAGAGAGTAGGGAAGAGTTTCACCTTCAAAACCAAAGATCTGGTACATGATCACATCTGATGTCTGACTCTGAGATTGGCTTCTCTTCTCCTCCTCTACGATCTGAAACCAGACATCGTCCTCCCACTTCACTCCCATGGCGTAGTTGACCAGAGCGTTGATCAGAGTAGATTTTCCTGTTCCTGTTTCACCCACAAGCAAGATGGTTTTGTTTGTCTTGGTCACATTTCTTTCACCAAGAGTCATTCTTCTGACTTTTTTATCAATATTCTCTTCCTGTAGTCTCAGCTGGTAGACAGCAGGAGGTCCTGGTTGGACCGGAAAATTTTCGGAAATTATGTTCTTGTATTTGGATGAGATGTTCCTGAAGAAAAAGTAAAGACATGAGCTAAAAAACTGCTGACCATTGAATGAAATACATCAAAGTAATGCACTTTGGTGGTTTATAACACCAAGAACTCTTCTTTGTTATCTGGCAGCTGTGTGTTCATTTCTGCCAATGAAGAGAATAACTGGACGCCTGTGATGCAGCAGATTGTTATTCTAAGTTAATGCACAGCCCTAAACTATTTTACCTGGTGGGTGATGTATCTACATATACAAACTATAGATCTACAAATTTAGCAGCTACACAGCATCTGATATTAAGTTAGTCCAGGCAGGCAACAAAGTCAAGCTCAGCTCACAATCCAATGTGAACCAATTAAACTTGATTTATACTCCTGCATCGTAGCCTACAGTGTAGCTATGCACATAGCCATGCATTTATACTTGGGCGTTGGTGTCTCCATTGTTCTGCAAGTACACCGCCAAACGCTAGTTGGCGGTAGCACTACAGTGTCCACTGTGTCGACTTTTGCCGGCCAAGCAGGCTAACTTCCGGTTAAGTCCTCTGCTAATGTGAATGGGGGTAAAATTGTATACGTGCAGCTTGTGTAGCCTTTTCAAATGTCATCAACCAAATGGATCACACACTGATAGTGAAATGAGTCATTTTGCTTGGGTTGGTACAGTCAAATATATTTTTCCACCGTGTTACAACCATTGGTTTCACCACTAGTAGCACGGAGCACTTCCTGTTGGCTTGGAGCCATTGCGAGGCATTGCAAGGCTACCCAGCTGACCAAGGACAGATCTTACAGTCCACGTCGCCTCGACGTGTAGTTCCATTTTTGAGAAGGTGCAGATGACAGGGCTACACAGAGGTCATGCCATCGATTCGATGCAGAAGTATAAATTGCACCTTAAGCAAGTCACAGACAGGTCAGCTGATTCATCTCTTAGCATTCATTGCCAATTTCCACAAAAGGCGCCTATTTAAGAAGCCACAGTCTTCCTGCCTGCCCTTGCTGCTTTCTCTGCAAACAGCTCATAACCCCCCATCACCCGAGCTCCGCCTTCAGGCCGTATCTGATAGGGATGCACAAAATTATCGATCTGATAAATGGTGGCCGATGGGTATATTTCTTATCTTAACGATATTGGGAAAGGAATTTAGCCAAGAAGAATCAAACATTGCGTTGTTGCGTTCAGGGCATCATGTTGCTATGCGTGGATAAAGCCATACGATGCAGGCAGCTAGAGCCAAACATGTCATCAAAGTTCAGATGTTTTTCACTGTTTCACAAGAAGACAGCGCTTTGCATTGGCATCACTCCTTCCTCCTGTCCTCCTTCGCTCTGTCTCTGTTATGATTCACTGCAGATAACAGTGTACCAAATGAAGCTACATGGCAATCTAAACAGTTTAATTTAGTCATTATGCATCTAGTTTTGTTAGCACAGTCTGCTTTTAATAACAGAGAATGAGAGACGTGGACAAGAGCAGATCAATAACACCTTCTACATGTATGCTTGTTAAACAGATGTATCGATTAAGTTGTCTTTTACTCTTGAGGTTTTGATGCACATGCTACAGTGGCAGTTGTAGCTGTCGTCAGCTCGAGTAATGTAAAGTTATCTTCACTTCAGTGTCTCACAGCCTATCTCTGCCTGCATGTGTGTGTTCCTGTGCAAAAGGCAACACAGAGCAGCAAACTGCAGCCTGATAATGAACAGTACAGTCCTCAGCTGTGGGTCTCTTTAATATCACGCTATAGTGCCTCTAATATCTGACTAATCATATAATTCATGCATGCCTGCTTTGTTCTGTACAGGTGTTCTTTACTGCTGCTCTATGCATCAGGCTTCCATGTATGCACATGGATGGGCAGGGAGGTGCTCTCCCTACCTAATGGCTTTTCCAATTTAGGCACGTGGAAGGGCAGAGAGGTGTGCTCTCCCTGCCTTATGCTTTCCACATAGGCATGTGGATGGGCAGGAATAGAACCATACTGCCAAACAATGAAAACTACAATGTTACAATAAAATCAGTCTTTGATAAAAGTTGTCCTGACTGAACTATCAGCCTCATCACCAAATAGTAATTAATAAATAATAATAATAAATAAAGTTAATTTCACCAAACATACAAACAGCCAACCTTCACATACATACTTGCTCAGATGCTGTATCGGTGCATTAGAGGCTGGTTAATAAAGCAGTAATGTGTTAATGCAATGGACCATGAAGCCCATTTTAATAAAAGTCTGGATTTTTTATATTTTATTTGTTTACATAATCAATCTGACACTTTGTTCATGTTGTAAATTGTCATATCATGTAGTAAAATGTGACAGCGTTTGCCCCGTGATGCATTTCAACATTTCAAAATGTAAAATACATTTTAAAATAATAACAATAAAATAAACACTGAAACAGTGTGTTGTTGTAGAAACGTAGTATTACTCACGTTGCCATGGTAACACCTTCACAGGAGCTTGAGGATGCAGCAGCTTCTTAGTTTTCTGGATGAAAGAAAAACAAGTCAGCGACCTCCTGTCAGCTGAACTGCTTTTATCAGCAGCTGTCAGTTGATACTGGATCTTAATTGTTTCTGTGCTAGGCTAGCTAGTACCACGGTGAAGTTTGATTTAAGTTGGATATTCAACAGACATTCACTCACCATCCAGTTGGTGTCTTCTTACTCAGTTTTACAGTGTTGGCAGTATATAGGGGCAGTTAGCTCACCTCTGAGGGCTCGCACTTAACAAAGGGGGGTTTGCTTGGGGACAATCAATATATTACTATTATAATAATGTTATTAAAAATAATTTATTTTTAATAGCTTCCCTGTCAACCCCCACATGGGGGTTGGCCTTCGCCAGGGCTGCGCTTTGTCACCAATCCTGTTTGTGATATTCATGGACAGGATATCGAGGCGTAGCCGTGGCGAGAGGAGCTGCGGTTCGGTGGGCTTGGGATCTCGTCACTGCTTTTGCGGATGATGTGGTCCTGATGGCATCATCGGTCCGTAGCCTTCAGCTCTCCCTGGATCGGTTCGCAGCAGAGTGCTGGCGGCTGGGATGAGGATTAGCACCTCTAAATCTGTGGCCATGGTTCTCAGCAGGAAACCGATGGAGTGCCAACTCCAGGTAGGGAATGAGTCCTTGCCCCAAGTGAAGGAGTTCAAGTACCTCGGGGTCTTGTTCACGAGTGAGGGAGATTGGAGCAGGAGATTGACCGGAGAATCGGAGCAGCGGGCGGTATTGCACTTCGCTTTACCGTACCGTTAGTAGCGAAAGAGAGCTGAGCCGCTAAGGCAAAGCTCTCGATCTACCGGTCAATTTTCGTTCCTACCCTCACCTATGGTCATGAAAGCTGGGTCATGACCGAAAGAACGAGATCAGCGGGTACAAGCGGCCGAAATGGGTTTCCCTCAGGCGGGTGGCTGGTGTCTCCCTTAGAGATAGGGTGAGAAGTTCGGCCATTCGCGAGGAGCTCAGAGTAGAGCCGCTGCTCCTTTGCGTTGAAAGGAGCCAGTTGAGGTGGTTTGGGCATCTGGTAAGGATGCCTCCTGGACGCCTCCCTAGGGAGGTGTTCCAGGCACGTCCAGCTGGGAGGAGGCCTCGGGGAAGACCCAGGACAAGGTGGAGAGATTATATCTCCGCGCTGGCCTGGGAACGCCTCGGGATCCCCCAGTCAGAGCTGGCTAATGTGGCTCGGGAAAGGGAAGTTTGGGGTCCCCTGCTGGAGCTGCTGCCCCCGCGACCCGACCCCGGATAAGCGGCTGAAGATGGATGGAGCTTCCCTGTCATGTGATTCAGGGACTCCAAATGAATGCTGAATTATATTACAACAAATGGGCAAATGATATACTCCTTCATATTAAATTTGGGTGTATAATTTATTTCATATTTATATCTGAGTCTGTCCTCCAAAGAATGGCATCAATGGATAAATACCTAAGGAAGGAAGGACGAGTCAACAATAATAGCAATTAACACAAGAGAATTTAAAGAGGATAGAAGAGAAAGAGCACAGAAAGGGCCTGTTAGGCGTTAGAGGTGCTGGAGGTGTTATAAGAGAAAGTGTTCTCAGAAGAGATGAGTTTCAAGAGCTTCTTGAAGTCAGAGCAGGGCGCCCTGCTCTGATGGCGTATGGTAGCTCGTTCCACCATCGATGGTGTCACAGATGAGAACAGGAGATCAGCTTTGTGTGAAGGGCTGGCAGAGCCAGGCGACGCTCGCTGGAGGAGCGTGGTGGCTGAAAAGGAGTGTAAGCTTGTATTATGGAGTTTACCCAGCTAGAAATTTTACGCTCCCAGAACGTTCTGAGAATGTCCCCGCTGGTGTCAAGGGCGTTGCCTGGT
This sequence comes from Lepomis macrochirus, assembly GCA_024633595.2. Taxonomy (NCBI): domain Eukaryota; kingdom Metazoa; phylum Chordata; class Actinopteri; order Centrarchiformes; family Centrarchidae; genus Lepomis; species Lepomis macrochirus. The sequence continues at coordinate 27,959,416 of JALXJV020000019.1, forward strand.
AACGTTCCCACAACGTTCCCAGACAGTCACAAGGTAGAGCTCTTTAAAGGGTTTGGGGACGTTATTTGGAGGACCTTTAGGGAACATTCAGGATGTTCTGGGAACGTTTAGAGGACAATATTTAATTCAGAAATCCAATGTTTCCAAAACATTCTGAGAACGTCCTGCTGGTGTCAGGAACGTCCCTAATGTTCTGTAAAGGTTCGAATGTTAGTCACCTTTAGAGAACTTTTAGGAAACGTTACCCATGGTCGCTGGGAACCTCACCTTCTACCTGGGTAGGTAGATGGGTGCAGACCCATTAGTCACTCTGTATGCAGCATTAGTGACTTGAATTTGATTTGGGAGGCCACAGGTAGCCAGTGGAAGTCACTGAGTAATGGAGTGACATGCATTCTTTTGGACTGATAAAAAACCTGCTTTCTGAACCATTTGTAGGGGGTTCCCCACACAAGCTGGAGGACCCACTAGGAGGGCATTGCAATTAGGGATGTCCAGATCCGATCACGAGATCGGAAATCGGCCCGCTCGGACGTTTCTCCCGATCAGGACTCGGGTATAAATGTATATGTCAGGGGTGGGAGAATTAATTGATTCTTAGATGCATTGCGATGCGAACGTGGAAGATTATTAATTAACAAATGTCTAAAAATCGATTATTTAAATGTTAATTGATAACTTAATGTTGACGAAGGCAAAAGGCGGAACTCGCGCAAGCGCAGCGCCCGGACCGTCTGCGGAGCGCACACAGCAGAGAGACCAGTGTCCCCCAGTGTTGCCAAGTCCGCTTATTGTAAGCGACTTTGGGCTTGTTTTTCTGGAAAGTCGCTTACAAATATTGGTAGTCGCCGGTTGCGTTTTTTTGGGCTTGTTTCTAAAGTGTAGTTGCTTATTTGGGCTTGATCCCAGCTCCATAAGTTGTCAACGTAGGAGTTTCTCTAGCCTGTTCTCTCTCTGTCCCTCCCCCTTCCCCATACACACAGGAGACAGTTTTTTCTCACCCACATCATGCTTCTAATTGGTTCTGCCCGGAGCTCGCTCTGAATAAGCAGACGTCAGACCTCGCTGCTGTAGCTGTTAACATTTTATCGCAATCTAACCGCAGGATTGTTTACGGGATTAAACTGCGGATACGCGCAGTGTAGCGGAGTGAAAGACATGCTGGTGGCAGCTTTTAGACAATAATAATAAAAAAAACTGTACAGTGTGTGCAGTTTTGTAAAACTGCGCACAGTTTACCAATCTGTCCACATGGATGTAAATTGACAATCTGTACCCACAGTTTCAAATCCGTCCCCACGGATTGTAAAACTGTGCACGCAGTTTATTTATTTTTCTCTTCCTGGAACCTAGGGGGGCTCCGTAGAAAAAGTCACTTGTTTTGGGCTTGTTTTCACAGGCCTGGTTGCTTATTTGTCTCGCGAGATCTGGCAACACTGGTGTCCCCCTTTATTCGTCACCGCTGTGGAATGAATAACCCCAAAATGTCACACAATCATTAATATCAATGCGCAAGTACTGATTTTAAGTCGCATCAGCTGAGATTGGTGACACTCGGCGCTCGGCAGCTTTCTGCGTATCCTGTGTGTGAGGACGAGAGAGAGAGAGAGAGAGAGAGAGAGAGAGAGAGAGAGAGAGAGAACGTGACGGTGAAAGTTAGCGGTGAAATATATTAGCAGTAAGTTTCAGTCTGGTAGTAAACGTGCAGCGTAGGTCGCTGTGTGTCCGTTAATAAAAGTCTGTAGTTTCCCCAACGGCTGGAAAAGTGAAGGCTCGTACAAGGGCTCAGTCTGCCCCCCATCAGACTCCGCAGCCTTCAGCGTCACACCCCCCCCCCCTCTGGAACTCATCCCCACAGAAACGCTTCCTGTCTGGACACTTTCAGAGGAAAAAGGAAGTTTTTCCTTGCCTGTGTCGCCTGGTGCTGCTCTTGGTGGGAATTGTTGGGCTTCTGTAAATATCTTCAGAGTTCGGTCTAGACCTGCTCTTTATGAAAAGAGCTGTGAGATAACTGTTGTTGTGATTTGGCGCTATATAAATAAAATTGAATTGAAAAATTGAATTTCACAGATCTACTAAAACACAGCTCTTTACCCAGCATTCAATCCTGAATGACTATTTGTTGCTCTGTCACTGTAACTATGTGCAAAGCGTCTTTGGGTCCCGTGAAAGACACAAAAAATATTTTATTTATGTAATGTTAGCTAAATTAGTAATGAAGTAATTTTAATTATCAGCTGTATGTCATTACTAACTAACCTACTAGTTAAGGGTTGAAAACATCAAGTACAAGCTTAGACTAAATGGCAGCTCTGTCCCATCCTGATAATTATATTTCAGTTTACAGAGGAGTCTGACAGGTGGTTGTTAATGAAATGAGGGACCATGAAGCTGAGGTTAATAAAGTAAATTAGGTATGCAAACTAGTCCCTTTTAAGCGAATTAGGATATGTTTCTTTTGGATTTTAATGTGCAAATGAAATGCTTAGTAATTATCCAGAAAAAATATGATGCATCAAGATGAATCGATAATCGTTTTATAATCGAATCGCAGCCCTCTGAATCGTAATCAAATCGAATCGTGAGGTGCCCAGAGATTCCCACCCCTAGTATGTGTATATATAGATGTGCTTTGCAAACACTGTGGCACTTTTATTTTTGCATTTGTTTACATGCCTGCCGGGTATTTTAAGTTTAAGTGCTATTTGTTTTTATCTTAGACTTTTTTTATATTTACTGTTGCACTAAAGTCCAAAAGTGAAGAATTTATGTTATTTATTACTTGATTGTTGAAGCTGCCTCACAGGAGGGCTCTGCTTGTTAACAGGTGAATTAAATAAAAAATAAGGAACATCCTGGATCTGTTTTTTTGCTCTTCTTTATTCTTTTTTTTAAGTATTATAGAAGTATCGGATCGGGACACGTATCGGCAGATACTCAAAATCAAATGACTCAGACAATAGCACAAGAAAGAGCGGAATCTTGTATTATGGAGTTTAGGTAGGTAGGTGCAGACCCAGTAGTCACTCTGTATGGAGCATGAGTGAATTTGTATTGGTTTCATCTCACAAGCTGGAAGACCCATGAAACGCCCCCCAATTATTCAAGCTTCAGGAGGCTGCACCCAGGACTTTACGGCAGGGACTGACGGAATACGGCAAGAAATCCATGGTTTGGAGCAGGAAGTCCACAAGTTAAAACTTCAGACACAAAATATTATGTTGTTTTTTCAGATTTAAAAAAGGTTAAATGTTTAGTTTCACTACTAGAGCCCCTCCCCGGCATAAATGTTCAAAAATATTGTGCATTTTAATATTACGAGGTTTTTCATTTGGAAACAATTTAATACTTTTTTATTCGATGATTTAAACTGGACACATTTTTAACAAAATGTTCAACGCGCTTAAAATTGGACACGAGCGGTCAGATGAGCCATAAACAGTTCAGGTCCAGCCCGAGAGCCAGTACTGGAGTCAGGGGGACCACCGCGCGCTGTCAGCCTCGCTGGAGCGGACCAGTGCGCTGTCAGTCCCAGAGGAGGATGCGCTCATCCTGGAGGAGCAGGGCTCGGGCCAAGAGCCTCTCGCTGAGCGTTTACTTGATGAACGGAGGACATACGGGGCGGTGTACCCCCAGCGTGCAAAGCTAGCCTTCATAATGTTTTGTGGCTTTGGGAAACAGCTCTGTGCTGTCCTGGGACTATTACGCGCGGCACGAACTTGGATCTGACCATCCGCGGTGTAACTTTTCTTTTATGTTCAGAGTGAAACATTGTCCAAACACAATGATGAGCTGCACCACGTCTGTACCACCTGTTTGTAGAGCGCGTTCCGTGCAAACTAGAAGTTTTTGTCTGTTCCTAGAATTATAAATTGGCTCCTTGTGGAGCTCCAAGAGATTTAGCACTAAAACGCCCATCAAAGTCCCAAATAAGCTCCAAATGAAAGAATGTTGCTCTGATAAAAAGCTGCTCCATCACCTCCGGGACTGGGCTTTACGCACTGACCCAGGACTCACACATGAACAGAGATCAGCATGCCAGAGTCTGGGGACGCGGGGCCTTTAGCGGGGGTGTCGGTGCTCGCTGTGCGGTCATAATATAAAGTTTGTCTTATAATAAATGCAGGGCTTTGTGCGCGACATGTCTGTTCCCGCCTCACCTAAAGGCCGTGGGGCTGAGTCCATTTCAGCATCCAGACTCAGTGCTTCAAGCCATCCGCTCATGCTCTTCGTTGTTTTAACATTTTTTTGCTTGTAGCCTTTTCATTTGAAGGTCCACATTTTATTAAAAGCAAACCCAAATAAAAGGCACCAAAAGCTACGATAAAATAGTCCAAATACAAATCAAAGCATGTTCTGACTGCTCAATAGGCTGTATAAAGTCCGTGCTGCTCAAATATAAACAACAACATTAATGTTTCAAACGTTGTTTCTGTCACAGTGGGTCATAATATATCATGTATTTTAGTTTGTCAGTGCGTTTTTGTGCTGTTAGGAAATTATTTCTGTGCATTTCGGCTCTAACTCAAAACTTGCGTACATGTTCACCACCTCCTGAGCTGGCGTAGGATTTGAGCGTGCCGTACGCCAACGTGCATATTGATAAATGTCAAAGTCACCGTGGTTTTGGGCGTACGCCAGGTGTACGCCGGAAATTTGGTGTACGCACTTTTGATAAATGAGGGCCATAGAGTTCTGTGCTCTCCAACTAAGCTAACCAGTGACACTGGCATCTGTTATGAAATTTTAAAAACTCACCTGCTGACCCCTGTATTAAACTATTGTTTTATTATCTCAGATCATGAGAAAATTATTATCATACTACAATTTGGCATAGGTTTTGAGGTCCTGGGTCACATACATACACTGTATAAAAAGGTCAAATACCATGGAAGCTATTGGAAATAAAAAAGCAGTTTCTTCCAGTAAAATATTAATATAATATACAGTCAAATCTAACATAAAGGAGTGTATCTCATTTGGCAAATGCAGTAAAATAATTCAGCATTGGTTTGGAGCGCCTGGATCACGTGACACGGAAGCTACTGAAAAAAAGATTATAATTTTCCATAACATAACAATAGTCAGTTATTGATGGTCCCAACACAAACACCCATTGGTTAAGAGCGAGCTGTCAGAGGTGACAGAAGATCTGCTGCAGTTACTGAGGAAATATCACCTGTCTGTCTGTCTGGAATACTTCATACATTAAATACAAGTTTCCTGCAGTTAGATCTGGTGTTAACTCCTGTTCTGGATATCTTAAAGTAGTGTTCTTACCTGTTGTTCACCTGCTGGCTTAATGACGCTCTACTGAGACAGAGCAGAGACCAGTTTGTATAGAGGGAGGAGCCCTGTGGTCACATGGTTTCACAGAAACAGTCTCAGAGGTGGAGACACTAATTAACGTTAGCTGAAGTTGCTGAAGCTAACATAAAGTTAGCATACATAGAGGACAAAATGGCCATAGAGCCAGACAGTGGTGGTCCAACCTCCAGGCCGGTGGGCCCGCCTTCCTTAACCAATACATTTTTACTAATAATAACCACACCAATCCGTCGCACTTGTCTTTATTCCCCTGCAGCAAAGTCGCAGACATCAACCCAAGGATCGGTACGTGATGTCACCGTCACAGGGAAGCGCTTCTGCCGGCTGCACATACAGGTCCGTGTGTGGCGGTGGTGTCACTTACTGATCCATCAGAAATGCTTGAATGTAGCGTGTGTGGAAGCTACACGTGCTACTCTGTCAATAAAAGAGCTTCGTTATTGAAAAGCTATTTGATTCAGAAAATAGCGACGCTGCCACCAAGCTACCGAGGAATGTAGTTAAACTAGTAACGGCGCTACTTGTAGCGACGCTGCTGCCCAACACTGGACAACTGTTTGGAGGACCAAGCAGCCGAGCCAACAGCGAGTAAAACATGTTTGATCAATTTAGCCTCTCAAATCAACGCTTTACTTTTTACAATATGCATAGCCTACACTGTGAGGCAGGCAGGCTGCTCGCAACAGCGCTCGCAAATGAAATGAGCAATAGTCTACAATCTAAACAAATTAAATAAAATAAATTAAAAACAAACTTGCAGGTTATCTTACCTTATAATGCAACAAAAAACATGGCCATTTCTTCAGTAGTTTCCAACAGCTAAATGAAAATAAAGTCCAATCAAACAAAAAACATAGGAGAAACTTTCTGTGTGCGTGCGTGCATGAGACTGTCATGTCAGTCATATGTCAGTGTAATTACAAGAGGTTACAAACAGGTTAGGAAATGTCTTTCTATGTTTGTTTTTCTATCGTCGACGTCAACTTCTCACATTTTCTTTTAATTAACGTCTAAAAATATAAAAAGGATAACCCAAAAAGGCCCGAGGCCCGGCCCGCATCTGAACTATGACGTGAAAATTGGCCCGAAGCCCGGCCCTAGGTGCGTAAATAAGTCGGGGCCCGTCGTTCTCGGCCTGAAATGCAGGGCTCTACTGCTGGTTCGTTAGTGTTCCTGGTTGCTGTAACGACAGTCGTTACAGTCGTTAGGACTACCCGAGGCCAAGCCTGAACGACCATCGTTAGTTTCTTCACCTGAAACCAATAGGTCACGTTTGTTTAGTTTCCTGGGAAGTGATGAAAGGACACCATTGTAAGTGGGGGATAAGTGGTGGCGTAGACCCCGTCCTCTGTTCAATGATGGCTTCTCGACCCGTGTGTAGATGGCTTCCTTGACCCCTCTTTCAAACCATCCATCTTCTCTTGCGAACCATTTTGGGATGAACACCCTCAGATTGGTACGGGAGTATGAAAGGACAGCCAGGAAAATTGCAGACTACAGGAACCATCTACGTTTCAACCTGAGATGCAGACAACACAAACTTATTCCCAAAAGCCTGTACTTAGGCTCCACGGTGAAAGGACACAGAACCGGAGCTATCCTAGAGAAAGCGCAACACCAGCTACTGAATGAGAGAGTGAGACAGATACATTTCACCATTGAAGCCCTGAACAAGGAATTGGACAACTTACACAACAAACTAGAAACATATCTGCCCAGTACAGAACTGGAAAAGGTCATGGACTTCATCAAGAAAGCACAGCTATCTCAGCACAACAAAAGCAAAGAAAGGCAGACCCGGAAATTCCAAAACCTACAGTCCAGAGCGAGCAGCACTAACAAAACAGGAGAATTGTCTTGGAGGAGAAAGGACAACAACTCCACAACACATGAAACGGACAACAGATGGGTGAAAAACCTGTCAGATAGGGAACTCACCCAACCAGAGAAAGATGTTCTGACCAAAGGATTAAACTTTGCCATTACAAGGCTGGCTGGCGGAAGGCTGTGACATCTCTGAGCAAGGATCTAAACATCACTATCCTACCTGCTGACAAAGGAAGATGTACGGTAGTCCTCAACACAGCGGACTACCAGAACAAGGTCAACACACTCCTAATGGACACAAACACATATGAGACACTGAGACGAGACCCAACCAGCGGATACAAGAAAAGACCACAGAATGTCTACAACAGCTGCAGAAAGACAACACCATCAACCGTGGAGCAATATTACTGCTTGTATCCTGGAGAAGCCATTCCATGCATTTATGGACTACCCAAGATACACAAAGAAGGAGCCCCACTCAGGCCGATTATCAGCAGCATCAACTCGGTCACTTATAACATTGCCAAACACATTTCGGCCATCTTAGCTCCTTTGGTGGGAAACACACCTCACCACATCCAAAACTCTATTGACTTTGTAAACAAAGTTCGAGGACTAAAACTGGATCCAGATGAAACCATGGTATCCTATGATGTGACCTCCTTGTTCACCTGCATCCCCACCATAGAAGCAGTAGAAACCGTAAGGAAACGGCTAACACAAGACAACACCCTGGACAACAGAACTAGCCTCAGCCCTGACCAGATCTGTCAACTACTCGACCTCTGTCTAAACACCACCTATTTCCAGCACAAGTGCCATGGGCTCACCGGTATCCCCTATTGTGGCGGACATCTACATGGAAGAAGTGGAGAACAAAGCCCTCAACTCTTTCAAAGGGACAGCACCAAGCCACTGGTACAGATATGTGGACGACACCTGGGTCAAAATTAAAAGCCAGGAAGTGCAAGCTTTCACAGAACACATCAACTCTGTGGACAGTAACATCAAGTTCACGCGAGAAGATGTCCACAACAACAGTTTGGCTTTCCTGGACTGCTCTGTACACATTGAAGAGGACAGGAGCCTGCAGATTGGGGTTTACAGAAAACCCACACACACAGACCAATACCTACTGTTCGATTCCCACCACCCACTGGAGCACAAGCTCGGGGTCATGAGAACATTGCACCACAGAGCGGAAAACATACCAACAAGCGTCCAGACCAGAGAGAAGGAACAGAACCACCTGAACAAGGCACTTACAGCCTGTGGAGACCCCAAATGGGCTTTTGTGAAAACAGCCAAAAGATCCAAGAAGAACAAAAATACAGGGGGAGGAAGAAAAGAAGGTCAAACGCAACAACATTGTGATTCCATATGTGTCTGTTGTATCAGAGAAACTCAGGAGGATTTTCAACAAACACAGCATCCCTGTGTTCTTTAAACCCAAGAACACACTGAGGCAGATTCTGGTACACCCCAAAGACCGCACACCCAGACACAAGAAAAGCAATCTAGTGTCTGCGGTCCAATGCAGTGAGGAATGCACAGACCTGTATATTGGGGAGACCAAACAACCACTACACAAACGCATGGCCCAACACAGAAGGGCCAACTCCTCAGGTCAAGACTCTGCAGTCTACTTACATCTGAAGGACAGAGGACACTCGTTTGAGGACCATCAGGTGCACATCTTAGACAGAGAAGATGGAGGGTTTGAAAGAGGGGTCAAGGAAGCATCTACACCGGGTCGAGAAGCCATCATTGAACAGAGGAGGGGGGCTACGCCACCACTTATCCCCCACTTACAATGCTGTCATTTCATCACTTCCCAGGATCTAAACAAACGTAACCTAACGGCTGTAACGACTGTCGTTACCTCACAGGAGGAAACATCAACACTCGTGCTGTTTATGCTAAGAGAACATGTAGATGCAAATTTCAGCCAGTAGCCTAACAACATCTGTTCTGCACATTCAAATGCGGTTATCATCTAAACGTTCATAAAATGTACACTTCGAATAATTTCTCACCATTGATGAAGCCCACAAATAATATATTGTTTTTAAACAGTAAGTTATTTTGAATAGAAACCGCAAAGTGCATGCAAATTTTCTGCACAACCCCGGCGATAAAGAAAGACACTGTGGAGAGCATCAAAACTAACTAGATGACGTTTCCTAGATCCAATAGTTATCATTTCTACCCCTTTTGCAATTTTAGCTTTTTGGGTGTTTATTATTTATAATCTGCTCTATTGTTTCGGTTCAAAAGGATTAGAATTTTCCTGCATGCACTGCCCTAAAGGAATGTAGTGGAGTCAACTGTTGCGTGACAAATGTTCAAATGTTGCGTGACACACAGTCGTTATTGGCCTTGGCCGTTATTGGTCGTTGGCTGATGAGAAGGAAGCTGGCTTCTTCCTCTAGTCATCCAGTAAATACTTAAATAGGTCACTGTTCCCGCATTTATCTTTTTCCTGTTCAACAGGTTTTTAGGTTTTTTCATTTGTTAATTACTTTACATGGGTATTTTTGTAAATTACTGACACACCAGTGTTATGTTCTCCTGATGCCAAAAAAACAATTTTTTTTAGTAATCAAGCAACAGGACTACTTTTGGCCAACTTTCGCATTTTATTGCATTCAATTGCAAATGCCATGCCACAATGAGAACTGATTAAAACATCAATGAAATTAATAGAAAATCAATAAAATTAAAAAACAGAGTTAGGGTTGTCTCCTTGACATGTGAAGGACCCTTCCAAAACTTTGCCATGATCAGGGAGCTTGGTGCCAACTTGGACATCATGGACATGAGACCTTATTTTCTCCATCCTGAGGATGACGCACAAAAAAGTCCATGTGCTCTTGGGTCCATGTCATATGCTCAAGCTTCTTCAAAAGGTGTACTCATCAGTTGAGGTTCTGGTAAGAGAAGATGGCCAGCAGATGAGGTGACGGTACACTGAGGAGCCCCGCAAGCTTCAGGAGAAGGAAGGCTTGCTTCTTGGCAACAAACCAAAAATGGCAAACATTCAGTGGCCAAAATAGAAAATGAGGGTCCAACAGAACTGATTGTTCTGAGAAGAATCTTTTCCCACAGCTGCACAGCCACATGTTTGACATGCGTGTTGAAGCTAACCATGTCCATGTTCTGGTGAAGATGGCTTCTGCGTGGTACTGAAAAATTAGATTCAATCATGTAGCAAGGACGGAGATGAATTTAAGAAGGTGGTCCCCAGAAAACTCCTGTCTGTCTGTGTGTATGTATGAGGTTGGTGGAGTGTTTCTATGTGTATGTCAGAATGAGGCCAATTAACACTTTCTTTGTAGTTATCAGACTTAGAACATGTAATATGGCAAGTACTAAACATATAACACATATTCATAACAACAGCAATGAGTATGATTTTTACGAAACATGTAAAAAATTTTAACACCATTGGCTGAGATAAACAAAATTCAAGCTAATGTCTCGGCTTTAGAACTAACCTTACTGTTTCGCACATGCATTTAAGAAGTATCAGTGCTTTTACAAAACACAAAACATTGCGCCACTCTCTGCTGCCAAGTAGATGCTTCACTGGCAGTTGCTGCCGGAGTTTCTTTCTACAGGCTAAGTATCACGTTGGTGTGCTGCCTCAGCAGATGCTTCAATACAAAATTGTTAGCAGTTGAAGCTTTTTGCTGGCAACCTTGAAGCGGATGAGCTACAGCAGCAGAAGAACCCATCGGGTGCCACTCCTGTCAGCTAAGAACCAGAAACTGAGGCTACAGTTCACGCTGGCTCACCAAAACTAGACAATAGAAGATTGGAAACACGTTGCCTGGTCTGATCAGAATTGGTCAGAATTTGACATAAACCACATGAAAGCATGGATCCATCCGTCCTTGGGTTCAGGCTGCTGGTGATGGTGTAATGATGTGGGGGATATTTTCTTGGCACACTTTGGGCCCCTTGGTAATCACGACAGCCTACCTGAGTCTTGTTGCTGACCATGTCCATCCCTTCATGACCACAGTGTACCATCTTCTGATGGCTGCTTCCAGCAGGATAATGCTTCATGTCACAAAGCTCAAATAATCGTAAACTGGTTTCTTGAACGTGATAATGAGTTCACTGTCACAAATGTGCCGCAAGTGTGTGATGCTATCATGTCAATATAGACCAACGTCTCTGAGGAATGCTTCCAACACCTTGTTGAAAATATGTCACAAAGAATTAAGGCAGTTCTGAAGGCAAAAGGGGGTCCAACCCGGCACTAGCAGGGTGTACCTAATAAAGTGGCTGGTGAGTGTGTAAACTTACCATGTCAATGAAGAATGTGAGCCTACTGAGAGACCAATATTTATTAACCAGGAAGAGGATAAAAGGGTTCAAAAATACCCATGTAAAGTAATAACGAATGAAAAGACCTAAAAACCTGTTGAACAGGAAAAAGATAAATGTGGGAAAGTTATAGTATATTCCGGAGCCAAAGGAAACAGGAAAATCAAGAAGTTTTAACTGACAACAAACAGTCTAACAAAACGTATCTCCCAAAGTCAAGGTAACAGAAAACCACTTCCAACACCAGGAAGCAATAATAAATTTATCTTCTCTTTGTCTTAGCTTAGTGACGTCTGCTATTACTGTGAAGTGAAATGAGTCAGTGGAAACAGAAGGACCCCAGACCATTTACCAACATTCATGTTTCTCAGAATTTAATGTCTTCAAAATAGTGTTACAGTTTTTTTCAGTTGTTATGCCGTGTTCAGACCATGCATCTTTTTTATTATGTCCAAAACGGGCCAGCATGCTCCTCTCCTGGCTCCTCTTTCCTCTCCTGCATTTGCTGAACAGTCGGTTGCACACACCAGCTATCCTCCTTTCTCAAGCCTGCAGACGTTGCACAGTCGGCACATTAATGTATTAATTTAATAAAATTGAATAAAACACAGTAAGGATTGTGTGCCTACAACTTCAGTTTACCTATTGCCATTCTAACAGAAAACAGACGATACAAAATGAGAAAAAAAAACATCGCTAAAAAATCAAGATATGAACAGGGCGCAAACCTGCGACCTCCCTGGTGCTCCCTCTTACAAGTCAGCACCGCTAGCAGCGAGCTAAAGCACCTGATAGAGTTTTATCTGTTATTGAGTAAATTTATCAGCTATGGCAGGGAAGCTCATCCTTGTGCTGTGTTGGATTGCTGTGGTCTGTTCTTGTTCTTTACTGATTGGGTGATAAAAGTTCAAATTGATTGGCTTTGGAAAAGACAGGGTGGAGATCATTATCATTTAACACTACGCGTCTTGTAACGCGTTATGATACGCGTCATTGGGGACACTGATGCCCGTAAAAAGCGGCGTTATATGAGCATATTGAGCGACGTTTTTTTCGCCGCCTCCAGACCGACGAAAAATGCGTCGTTGTTTACACAATTTCACGGCGCTTTTTACGCGCGTTTGCTTTACGGCGGCGTAAAAAGTGGCGTTCCCGGTCGTTCAAACGGTGCTTTTTACGCTATTTTCTTAACAAAACGAGGTAGGAAAGTGGCGTATTGTGACCCTTTTGGTGTTCCATACACTTGCAGCGAATGTACTCGCGCGTGGAAAGCGCTGCAAGGCGGAAAATCGCGTTTGGTCTGAACACGGCATAACAACTGAAAAAAACTGTAACACTATTTTGAAGACACATTAAATTCTGAGAAACATGAATGTTGGTAAATGGTCTGGGGTCCTTCTGTTTCCACTGACTCATTTCACTTCACAGTAATAGCAGACGTCACTAAGCTAAGACAAAGAGAAGATAAATTTATTATTGCTTCCTGGTGTTGGAAGTGGTTTTCTGTTACCTTGACTTTGGGAGATACGTTTTGTTAGACTGTTTGTTGTCAGTTAAAACTTCTTGATTTTCCTGTTTCCTTTGGCTCCGGAATATACTATAACTTTCCCACATTTATCTTTTTCCTGTTCAACAGGTTTTTAGGTCTTTTCATTCGTTATTACTTTACATGGGTATTTTTGAACCCTTTTATCCTCTTCCTGGTTAATAAATATTGGTCTCTCAGTAGGCTCACATTCTTCATTGACATGGTAAGTTTACACACTCACCAGCCACTTTATTAGGTACACCCTGCTAGTGCCGGGTTGGACCCCCTTTTGCCTTCAGAACTGCCTTAATTCTTTGTGACATATTTTCAACAAGGTGTTGGAAGCATTCCTCAGAGACGTTGGTCCATATTGACATGATAGCATCACACACTTGCAGCACTTTGTGACAGTGAACTCATTATCACGTTCAAGAAACCAGTTTACGATTATTTGAGCTTTGTGACATGAAGCATTATCCTGCTGGAAGCAGCCATCAGAAGATGGTACACTGTGGTCATGAAGGGATGGACATGGTCAGCAACAAGACTCAGGTAGGCTGTCGTGATTACCAAGGGGCCCAAAGTGTGCCAAGAAAATATCCCCCACATCATTACACCATCACCAGCAGCCTGAACCCAAGGACGGATGGATCCATGCTTTCATGTGGTTTATGTCAAATTCTGACCAATTCTGATCAGACCAGGCAACGTGTTTCCAATCTTCTATTGTCTAGTTTTGGTGAGCCAGCGTGAACTGTAGCCTCAGTTTCTGGTTCTTAGCTGACAGGAGTGGCACCCGATGGGTTCTTCTGCTGCTGTAGCTCATCCGCTTCAAGGTTGCCAGCAAAAAGCTTCAACTGCTAACAATTTTGTATTGAAGCATCTGCTGAGGCAGCACACCAACGTGATACTTAGCCTGTAGAAAGAAACTCCGGCAGCAACTGCCAGTGAAGCATCTACTTGGCAGCAGAGAGTGGCGCAATGTTTTGTGTTTTGTAAAAGCACTGATACTTCTTAAATGCATGTGCGAAACAGTAAGGTTAGTTCTAAAGCCGAGACATTAGCTTGAATTTTGTTTATCTCAGCCAATGGTGTTAAAATTTTTTACATGTTTCGTAAAAATCATACTCATTGCTGTTGTTATGAATATGTGTTATATGTTTAGTACTTGCCATATTACATGTTCTAAGTCTGATAACTACAAAGAAAGTGTTAATTGGCCTCATTCTGACATACACATAGAAACACTCCACCAACCTCATACATACACACAGACAGACAGGAGTTTTCTGGGGACCACCTTCTTAAATTCATCTCCGTCCTTGCTACATGATTGAATCTAATTTTTCAGTACCACGCAGAAGCCATCTTCACCAGAACATGGACATGGTTAGCTTCAACACGCATGTCAAACATGTGGCTGTGCAGCTGTGGGAAAAGATTCTTCTCAGAACAATCAGTTCTGTTGGACCCTCATTTTCTATTTTGGCCACTGAATGTTTGCCATTTTTACTTTGTTGCCAAGAAGCAAGCCTTCCTTCTCCTGAAGCTTGCGGGGCTCCTCAGTGTACCGTCACCTCATCTGCTGGCCATCTTCTCTTACCAGAACCTCAACTGATGAGTACACCTTTTGAAGAAGCTTGAGCATATGACATGGACCCAAGAGCACATGGACTTTTTGTGCGTCATCCTCAGGATGGAGAAAATAAGGTCTCATGTCCATGATGTCCAAGTTGGCACCAAGCTCCCTGATCATGGCAAAGTTTTGGAAGGGTCCTTCACATGTCAAGGAGACAACCCTAACTCTGTTTTTTTAATTTTATTGATTTTCTATTAATTTCATTGATGTTTTAATCAGTTCTCATTGTGGCATGGCATTTGCAATTGAATGCAATAAAATGCGAAAGTTGGCCAAAAGTAGTCCTGTTGCTTGATTACTAAAAAAAATTGTTTTTTTGGCATCAGGAGAACATAACACTGGTGTGTCAGTAATTTACAAAAATACCCATGTAAAGTAATTAACAAATGAAAAAACCTAAAAAACCTGTTGAACAGGAAAAAGATAAATGCGGGAACAGTGACCTATTTAAGTATTTACTGGATGACTAGAGGAAGAAGCCAGCTTCCTTCTCATCAGCCAACGACCAATAACGGCCAAGGCCAATAACGACTGTGTGTCACGCAACATTTGAACATTTGTCACGCAACAGTTGACTCCACTACATTCCTTTAGGGCAGTGCATGCAGGAAAATTCTAATCCTTTTGAACCGAAACAATAGAGCAGATTATAAATAATAAACACCCAAAAAGCTAAAATTGCAAAAGGGGTAGAAATGATAACTATTGGATCTAGGAAACGTCATCTAGTTAGTTTTGATGCTCTCCACAGTGTCTTTCTTTATCGCCGGGGTTGTGCAGAAAATTTGCATGCACTTTGCGGTTTCTATTCAAAATAACTTACTGTTTAAAAACAATATATTATTTGTGGGCTTCATCAATGGTGAGAAATTATTCAAAGTGTACATTTTATGAACGTTTAGATGATAACCGCATTTGAATGTGCAGAACAGATGTTGTTAGGCTACTGGCTGAAATTTGCATCTACATGTTCTCTTAGCATAAACAGCACGAGTGTTGATGTTTCCTCCTGTGAGGTAACGACAGTCGTTACAGCCGTTAGGTTACGTTTGTTTAGATCCTGGGAAGTGATGAAATGACAGCATTGTAAGTGGGGGATAAGTGGTGGCGTAGCCCCCCCCTCCTCTGTTCAATGATGGCTTCTCGACCCGGGTGTAGATGCTTCCTTGACCCCTCTTTCAAACCCTCCATCTTCTCTGTCTAAGATGTGCACCTGGTGGTCCTCAAACGAGTGTCCTCTGTCCTTCAGATGTAAGTAGACTGCAGAGTCTTGACCTGAGGAGTTGGCCCTTCTGTGTTGGGCCATGCGTTTGTGTAGTGGTTGTTTGGTCTCCCCAATATACAGGTCTGTGCATTCCTCACTGCATTGGACCGCATACACTAGATTGCTTTTCTTGTGTCTGGGTGTGCGGTCTTTGGGGTGGACCAGAATCTGCCTCAGTGTGTTCTTGGGTTTAAAGAACACAGGGATGCTGTGTTTGTTGAAAATCCTCCTGAGTTTCTCTGATACAACAGACACATATGGAATCACAATGTTGTTGCGTTTGACCTTCTTTTCTTCCTCCCCTGTATTTTTGTTCTTCTTGGATCTTTTGGCTGTTTTCACAAAAGCCCATTTGGGGTCTCCACAGGCTGTAAGTGCCTTGTTCAGGTGGTTCTGTTCCTTCTCTCTGGTCTGGACGCTTGTTGGTATGTTTTCCGCTCTGTGGTGCAATGTTCTCATGACCCCGAGCTTGTGCTCCAGTGGGTGGTGGGAATCGAACAGTAGGTATTGGTCTGTGTGTGGGGGTTTTCTGTAAACCCCAATCTGCAGGCTCCTGTCCTCTTCAATGTGTACAGAGCAGTCCAGGAAAGCCAAACTGTTGTTGTGGACATCTTCTCGCGTGAACTTGATGTTACTGTCCACAGAGTTGATGTGTTCTGTGAAAGCTTGCACTTCCTGGCTTTTAATTTTGACCCAAGTGTCGTCCACATATCTGTACCAGTGGCTTGGTGCTGTCCCTTTGAAAGAGTTGAGGGCTTTGTTCTCCACTTCTTCCATGTAGATGTCCGCCACAATAGGGGATACCGGTGAGCCCATGGCACTTGTGCTGGAAATAGGTGGTGTTTAGACAGAGGTCGAGTAGTTGACAGATCTGGTCAGGGCTGAGGCTAGTTCTGTTGTCCAGGGTGTTGTCTTGTGTTAGCCGTTTCCTTACGGTTTCTACTGCTTCTATGGTGGGGATGCAGGTGAACAAGGAGGTCACATCATAGGATACCATGGTTTCATCTGGATCCAGTTTTAGTCCTCGAACTTTGTTTACAAAGTCAATAGAGTTTTGGATGTGGTGAGGTGTGTTTCCCACCAAAGGAGCTAAGATGGCCGAAATGTGTTTGGCAATGTTATAAGTGACCGAGTTGATGCTGCTGATAATCGGCCTGAGTGGGGCTCCTTCTTTGTGTATCTTGGGTAGTCCATAAATGCATGGAATGGCTTCTCCAGGATACAAGCGGTAATATTGCTCACGGTTGATGGTGTTGTCTTTCTGCAGCTGTTGTAGACATTCTGTGGTCTTTTTCTTGTATCCGCTGGTTGGGTCTCGTCTCAGTGTCTCATATGTGTTTGTGTCCATTAGGAGTGTGTTGACCTTGTTCTGGTAGTCCGCTGTGTTAAGGACTACCGTACATCTTCCTTTGTCAGCAGGTAGGATAGTGATGTTTAGATCCTTGCTCAGAGATGTCACAGCCTTCCGCCAGCCAGCCTTGTAATGGCAAAGTTTAATCCTTTGGTCAGAACATCTTTCTCTGGTTGGGTGAGTTCCCTATCTGACAGGTTTTTCACCCATCTGTTGTCCGTTTCATGTGTTGTGGAGTTGTTGTCCTTTCTCCTCCAAGACAATTCTCCTGTTTTGTTAGTGCTGCTCGCTCTGGACTGTAGGTTTTGGAATTTCCGGGGTCTGCCTTTCTTTGCTTTTGTTGTGCTGAGATAGCTGTGCTTTCTTGATGAAGTCCATGACCTTTTCCAGTTCTGTACTGGGCAGATATGTTTCTAGTTTGTTGTGTAAGTTGTCCAATTCCTTGTTCAGGGCTTCAATGGTGAAATGTATCTGTCTCACTCTCTCATTCAGTAGCTGGTGTTGCGCTTTCTCTAGGATAACTCTGGTTCTGTGTCCTTTCACCGTGGAGCCTAAGTGCAGGCTTTTGGGAATAAGTTTGTGTTGTCTGCATCTCAGGTTGAAACGTAGATGGTTCCTGTAGTCTGCAATTTTCCTGGCTGTCCTTTCATACTCCCGTACCAATCTGAGGGTGTTCATCCCAAAATGGTTCGCAAGAGAAGATGGATGGTTTGAAAGAGGGGTCAAGGAAGCCATCTACACACGGGTCGAGAAGCCATCATTGAACAGAGGACGGGGTCTACGCCACCACTTATCCCCCACTTACAATGGTGTCCTTTCATCACTTCCCAGGAAACTAAACAAACGTGACCTATTGGTTTCAGGTGAAGAAACTAACGATGGTCGTTCAGGCTTGGCCTCGGGTAGTCCTAACGACTGTAACGACTGTCGTTACAGCAACCAGGAACACTAACGAACCAGCAGTAGAGCCCTGCATTTCAGGCCGAGACCGACGGGCCCCGACTTATTTACGCACCTAGGGCCGGGCTTCGGGCCAATTTTCACGTCATAGTTCAGATGCGGGCCGGGCCTCGGGCCTTTTTGGGTTATCCTTTTTATATTTTTAGACGTTAATTAAAAGAAAATGTGAGAAGTTGACGTCGACGATAGAAAAACAAACATAGAAAGACATTTCCTAACCTGTTTGTAACCTCTTGTAATTACACTGACATATGACTGACATGACAGTCTCATGCACGCACGCACACAGAAAGTTTCTCCTATGTTTTTTGTTTGATTGGACTTTATTTTCATTTAGCTGTTGGAAACTACTGAAGAAATGGCCATGTTTTTTGTTGCATTATAAGGTAAGATAACCTGCAAGTTTGTTTTTAATTTATTTTATTTAATTTGTTTAGATTGTAGACTATTGCTCATTTCATTTACGAGCGCTGTTGCGAGCAGCCTGCCTGCCTCACAGTGTAGGCTATGCATATTGTAAAAAGTAAAGCGTTGATTTGAGAGGCTAAATTGATCAAACATGTTTTACTCGCTGTTGGCTCGGCTGCTTGGTCCTCCAAACAGTTGTCCAGTGTTGGGCAGCAGCGTCGCTACAAGTAGCGCCGTTACTAGTTTAACTACATTCCTCGGTAGCTTGGTGGCAGCGTCGCTATTTTCTGAATCAAATAGCTTTTCAATAACGAAGCTCTTTTATTGACAGAGTAGCACGTGTAGCTTCCACACACGCTACATTCAAGCATTTCTGATGGATCAGTAAGTGACACCACCGCCACACACGGACCTGTATGTGCAGCCGGCAGAAGCGCTTCCCTGTGACGGTGACATCACGTACCGATCCTTGGGTTGATGTCTGCGACTTTGCTGCAGGGGAATAAAGACAAGTGCGATGGATTGGTGTGGTTATTATTAGTAAAAATGTATTGGTTAAGGAAGGCGGCCCACCGGCCTGGAGGTTGGACCACCACTGTCTGGCTCTATGGCCATTTTGTCCTCTATGTATGCTAACTTTATGTTAGCTTCAGCAACTTCAGCTAACGTTAATTAGTGTCTCCACCTCTGAGACTGTTTCTGTGAAACCATGTGACCACAGGGCTCCTCCCTCTATACAAACTGGTCTCTGCTCTGTCTCAGTAGAGCGTCATTAAGCCAGCAGGTGAACAACAGGTAAGAACACTACTTTAAGATATCCAGAACAGGAGTTAACACCAGATCTAACTGCAGGAAACTTGTATTTAATGTATGAAGTATTCCAGACAGACAGACAGGTGATATTTCCTCAGTAACTGCAGCAGATCTTCTGTCACCTCTGACAGCTCGCTCTTAACCAATGGGTGTTTGTGTTGGGACCATCAATAACTGACTATTGTTATGTTATGGAAAATTATAATCTTTTTTTTCAGTAGCTTCCGTGTCACGTGATCCAGGCGCTCCAAACCAATGCTGAATTATTTTACTGCATTTGCCAAATGAGATACACTCCTTTATGTTAGATTTGACTGTATATTATATTAATATTTTACTGGAAGAAACTGCTTTTTTATTTCCAATAGCTTCCATGGTATTTGACCTTTTTTATACAGTGTATGTATGTGACCCAGGACCTCAAAACCTATGCCAAATTGTAGTATGATAATAATTTTCTCATGATCTGAGATAATAAAACAATAGTTTAATACAGGGGTCAGCAGGTGAGTTTTTAAAATTTCATAACAGATGCCAGTGTCACTGGTTAGCTTAGTTGGAGAGCACAGAACTCTATGGCCCTCATTTATCAAAAGTGCGTACACCAAATTTCCAGCGTACACCTGGCGTACGCCCAAAACCACGGTGACTTTGACATTTATCAATATGCACGTTGGCGTACGGCACGCTCAAATCCTACGCCAGCTCAGGAGGTGGTGAACATGTACGCAAGTTTTGAGTTAGAGCCGAAATGCACAGAAATAATTTCCTAACAGCACAAAAACACACTGACAAACTAAAATACATGATATATTATGACCCACTGTGACAGAAACAACGTTTGAAACATTAATGTTGTTGTTTATATTTGAGCAGCACGGACTTTATACAGCCTATTGAGCAGTCAGAACATGCTTTGATTTGTATTTGGACTATTTTATCGTAGCTTTTGGTGCCTTTTATTTGGGTTTGCTTTTAATAAAATGTGGACCTTCAAATGAAAAGGCTACAAGCAAAAAATGTTAAAACAACGAAGAGCATGAGCGGATGGCTTGAAGCACTGAGTCTGGATGCTGAAATGGACTCAGCCCCACGGCCTTTAGGTGAGGCGGGAACAGACATGTCGCGCACAAAGCCCTGCATTTATTATAAGACAAACTTTATATTATGACCGCACAGCGAGCACCGACACCCCCGCTAAAGGCCCCGCGTCCCCAGACTCTGGCATGCTGATCTCTGTTCATGTGTGAGTCCTGGGTCAGTGCGTAAAGCCCAGTCCCGGAGGTGATGGAGCAGCTTTTTATCAGAGCAACATTCTTTCATTTGGAGCTTATTTGGGACTTTGATGGGCGTTTTAGTGCTAAATCTCTTGGAGCACCACAAGGAGCCAATTTATAATTCTAGGAACAGACAAAACTTCTAGTTTGCACAGAACGCCGCTCCACAAACAGGTGGTACAGACGTGGTGCAGCTCATCATTGTGTTTGGACAATGTTTCACTCTGAACATAAAAGAAAAGTTACACCGCTGGATGGTCAGATCCAAGTTCGTGCCGCTGCAATAGTCCCAGGACAGCACAGAGCTGTTTCCCAAAGCCACAAAACATTATGAAGGCTAGCTTTGCACGCTGGGGGGACACCGCCCCGTATGTCCTCCGTTCATCAAAGTAAACGCTCAGCGAGAGGCTCTTGGCCCGTGCCCTGCTCCTCCGGGATGAGCGCATCCTCCTCTGGGACTGACAGCGCACTGGTCCGCTCCAGCGAGGTTGACAGCGCGCGGTGGTCCCCCTGACTCCAGTACTGGCTCTCGGGCTGGACCTGAACTGTTTATGGCTCATCTGACCGCTCGTGTCCAGTTTTAAGCGCGTTGAACATTTTGTTAAAAAATGTGTCCAGTTTAAATCATCGAATAAAAAAGTATTAAATTGTTTCCAAATGAAAAACCTCGTAATATTAAAATGCACAATATTTTTGAACATTTATGCCGGGGAGGGGCTCTAGTAGTGAAACTAAACATTTAACCTTTTTTAAATCTGAAAAAACAACATAATATTTTGTTTCTGAAGTTTTAACTTGTGGACTTCCTGCTCCAAACCAGGTATTTCTTGCCATATTCCGTCAGTCCCTGCCGTAAAGTCCTGGGTGCAGCCTCCTGAAGCTTGAATAATTGGGGGCGTTTCATGGGTCTTCCAGCTTGTGAGATGAAACCAATACAAATTCACTCATGCTCCATACAGAGTGACTACTGGGTCTGCACCTACCTACCTAAACTCCATAATACAAGATTCCGCTCTTTCTTGTGCTATTGTCTGAGTCATTTGATTTTGAGTATCTGCCGATACGTGTCCCGATCCGATACTTCTATAATACTTAAAAAAAAGAATAAAGAAGAGCAAAAAAACAGATCCAGGATGTTCCTTATTTTTTATTTAATTCACCTGTTAACAAGCAGAGCCCTCCTGTGAGGCAGCTTCAACAATCAAGTAATAAATAACATAAATTCTTCACTTTTGGACTTTAGTGCAACAGTAAATATAAAAAAAGTCTAAGATAAAAACAAATAGCACTTAAACTTAAAATACCCGGCAGGCATGTAAACAAATGCAAAAATAAAAGTGCCACAGTGTTTGCAAAGCACATCTATATATACATATACTAGGGGTGGGAATCTCTGGGCACCTCACGATTCGATTTGATTACGATTCAGAGGGCTGCGATTCGATTATAAAACGATTATCGATTCATCTTGATGCATCATATTTTTTCTGGATAATTACTAAGCATTTCATTTGCACATTAAAATCCAAAAGAAACATCTCCTAATTCGCTTAAAGGGACTAGTTTGCATACCTAATTTACTTTATTAACCTCAGCTTCATGGTCCCTCATTTCATTAACAACCACCTGTCAGACTCTGTAAACTGAAATATAATTATCAGGATGGGACAGAGCTGCCATTTAGTCTAAGCTTGTACTTGATGTTTTCAACCCTTAACTAGTAGGTTAGTTAGTAATGACATACAGCTGATAATTAAAATTACTTCATTACTAATTTAGCTAACATTACATAAATAAAATATTTTTTGTGTCTTTCACGGGACCCAAAGACGCTTTGCACATAGTTACAGTGACAGAGCAACAAATAGTCATTCAGGATTGAATGCTGGGTAAAGAGCTGTGTTTTAGTAGATCTGTGAAATTCAATTTTTCAATTCAATTTTATTTATATAGCGCCAAATCACAACAACAGTTATCTCACAGCTCTTTTCATAAAGAGCAGGTCTAGACCGAACTCTGAAGATATTTACAGAAGCCCAACAATTCCCACCAAGAGCAGCACCAGGCGACACAGGCAAAACTTCCATTTTCCTCTGAAAGTGTCCAGACAGGGAGCGTTTCTGTGGGGATGAGTTCCAGAGGGGTGTGACGCTGAAGGCTGCGGAGTCTGATGGGGGCAGACTGAGCCCTTGTACGAGCCTTCACTTTTCCAGCCGTTGGGGAAACTACAGACTTTTATTAACGGACACACAGCGACCTACGCTGCACGTTTACTACCAGACTGAAACTTACTGCTAATATATTTCACCGTCACGTTCTCTCTCTCTCTCTCTCTCTCTCTCTCTCTCTCTCTCTCGTCCTCACACACAGGATACGCAGAAAGCTGCCGAGCGCCGAGTGTCACCAATCTCGCGGTGTGCGACTTAAAATCAGTACTTGCGCATTGATATTAATGATTGTGTGACATTTTGGGGTTATTCATTCCACAGCGGTGACGAATAAAGGGGGACACCAGTGTTGCCAGATCTCGCGAGACAAATAAGCAACCAGGCCTGTGAAAACAAGCCCAAAACAAGTGACTTTTTCTACGGAGCCCCCCTAGGTTCCAGGAAGAGAAAAATAAATAAACTGCGTGCACAGTTTTACAATCCGTGGGGACGGATTTGAAACTGTGGGTACAGATTGTCAATTTACATCCATGTGGACAGATTGGTAAACTGTGCGCAGTTTTACAAAACTGCACACACTGTACAGTTTTTTTTATTATTATTGTCTAAAAGCTGCCACCAGCATGTCTTTCACTCCGCTACACTGCGCGTATCCGCAGTTTAATCCCGTAAACAATCCTGCGGTTAGATTGCGATAAAATGTTAACAGCTACAGCAGCGAGGTCTGACGTCTGCTTATTCAGGGCGAGCTCCGGGCAGAACCAATTAGAAGCATGATGTGGGTGAGAAAAAACTGTCTCCTGTGTGTATGGGGAAAGGGGAGGGACAGAGAGAGAACAGGCTAGAGAAACTCCTACGTTGACAACTTATGGAGCTGGGATCAAGCCCAAATAAGCAACTACACTTTAGAAACAAGCCCAAAAAAACGCAACCGGCGACTACCAATATTTGTAAGCGACTTTCCAGAAAAACAAGCCCAAAGTCGCTTACAATAAGCGGACTTGGCAACACTGGGGGACACTGGTCTCCCTGCTGTGTGCGCTCCGCAGACGGTCCGGGCGCTGCGCTTGCGCGAGTTCCGCCTTTTGCCTTCGTCAACATTAAGTTATCAATTAACATTTAAATAATCGATTTTTAGACATTTGTTAATTAATAATCTTCCACGTTCGCATCGCAATGCATCTAAGAATCAATTAATTCTCCCACCCCTGACATATACATTTATACCCGAGTCCTGATCGGGAGAAACGTCCGAACGGGCCGATTTCCGATCTCGTGATCGGATCTGGACATCCCTAATTGCAATGCCCTCCTAGTGGGTCCTCCAGTTTGTGTGGGGAACCCCCTACAAATGGTTCAGAAAGCAGGTTTTTTATCAGTCCAAAAGAATGCATGTCACTCCATTACTCAGTGACTTCCACTGGCTACCTGTGGCCTCCCAAATCAAATTCAAGTCACTAATGCTGCATACAGAGTGACTAATGGGTCTGCACCCATCTACCTACCCAGGTAGAAGGTGAGGTTCCTGCGACCATGGGTAACGTTTCCTAAAAGTTCTCTAAAGGTGACGAACATTCCGAACCTTTACAGAACATTAGGGACGTTCCTGACACCAGCAGGACGTTCTCAGAATGTTTTGGAAACATTGGATTTCTGAATTAAATATTGTCCTCTAAACGTTCCCAGAACATCCTGAATGTTCCCTAAAGGTCCTCCAAATAACGTCCCCAAACCCTTTAAAGAGCTCTACCTTGTGACTGTCTGGGAACGTTGTGGGAACGTTACCAGGCAACGTCCTTGACACCAGCGGGGACATTCTCAGAACGTTCTGGGAACGTAAAATTTCTAGCTGGGTAAACTCCATAATACAAGCTTACACTCCTTTTCAGCCACCACGCGCTCCTCCAACGAACGTCGCCTGGCTCTGCCAGCCCTTCACACAAAGCGATCTCCTGTTCTCATCTGTGACACCACGATGGTGGAACGAGCTACCACACGCCATCAGAGCAGGGGCGTCCTGCTCTGACTTCAAGAAGCTCTTGGAAACTCATCTCTTCTGAGAACACTTTCTCTTATAACACCTCCAGCACCTCTAACGCCTAACAGGCCCTTTCTGTGCTCTTTCTCTTCTATCCTCTTTAAATTCTCTTGTATTAATTGCTATTATTGTTGACTCGTCCTTCCTTCCTTAGGTATTTATCCATTGATGCCATTCTTTGGAGGACAGACTCAGATATAAATATGAAATAAATTATACACCCAAATTTAATATGAAGGAGTATATCATTTGCCCATTTGTTGTAATATAATTCAGCATTCATTTGGAGTCCCTGAATCACATGACAGGGAAGCTATTAAAAATAAATTATTTTTAATAACATTATTATAATAGTAATATATTGATTGTCCCCAAGCAAACCCCCCTTTGTTAAGTGCGAGCCCTCAGAGGTGAGCTAACTGCCCCTATATACTGCCAACACTGTAAAACTGAGTAAGAAGACACCAACTGGATGGTGAGTGAATGTCTGTTGAATATCCAACTTAAATCAAACTTCACCGTGGTACTAGCTAGCCTAGCACAGAAACAATTAAGATCCAGTATCAACTGACAGCTGCTGATAAAAGCAGTTCAGCTGACAGGAGGTCGCTGACTTGTTTTTCTTTCATCCAGAAAACTAAGAAGCTGCTGCATCCTCAAGCTCCTGTGAAGGTGTTACCATGGCAACGTGAGTAATACTACGTTTCTACAACAACACACTGTTTCAGTGTTTATTTTATTGTTATTATTTTAAAATGTATTTTACATTTTGAAATGTTGAAATGCATCACGGGGCAAACGCTGTCACATTTTACTACATGATATGACAATTTACAACATGAACAAAGTGTCAGATTGATTATGTAAACAAATAAAATATAAAAAATCCAGACTTTTATTAAAATGGGCTTCATGGTCCATTGCATTAACACATTACTGCTTTATTAACCAGCCTCTAATGCACCGATACAGCATCTGAGCAAGTATGTATGTGAAGGTTGGCTGTTTGTATGTTTGGTGAAATTAACTTTATTTATTATTATTATTTATTAATTACTATTTGGTGATGAGGCTGATAGTTCAGTCAGGACAACTTTTATCAAAGACTGATTTTATTGTAACATTGTAGTTTTCATTGTTTGGCAGTATGGTTCTATTCCCTGCCCATCCACATGCCTATGTGGAAAGCATAAGGCAGGGAGAGCACACCTCTCTGCCCTTCCACGTGCCTAAATTGGAAAAGCCATTAGGTAGGGAGAGCACCTCCCTGCCCATCCATGTGCATACATGGAAGCCTGATGCATAGAGCAGCAGTAAAGAACACCTGTACAGAACAAAGCAGGCATGCATGAATTATATGATTAGTCAGATATTAGAGGCACTATAGCGTGATATTAAAGAGACCCACGGCTGAGGACTGTACTGTTCATTATCAGGCTGCAGTTTGCTGCTCTGTGTTGCCTTTTGCACAGGAACACACACATGCAGGCAGAGATAGGCTGTGAGACACTGAAGTGCAGATAACTTTACATTACTCGAGCTGACGACAGCTACAACTGCCACTGTAGCATGTGCATCAAAACCTCAAGAGTAAAAGACAACTTAATCGATACATCTGTTTAACAAGCATACATGTAGAAGGTGTTATTGATCTGCTCTTGTCCACGTCTCTCATTCTCTGTTATTAAAAGCAGACTGTGCTAACAAAACTAGATGCATAATGACTAAATTAAACTGTTTAGATTGCCATGTAGCTTCATTTGGTACACTGTTATCTGCAGTGAATCATAACAGAGACAGAGCGAAGGAGGACAGGAGGAAGGAGTGATGCCAATGCAAAGCGCTGTCTTCTTGTGAAACAGTGAAAAACATCTGAACTTTGATGACATGTTTGGCTCTAGCTGCCTGCATCGTATGGCTTTATCCACGCATAGCAACATGATGCCCTGAACGCAACAACGCAATGTTTGATTCTTCTTGGCTAAATTCCTTTCCCAATATCGTTAAGATAAGAAATATACCCATCGGCCACCATTTATCAGATCGATAATTTTGTGCATCCCTATCAGATACGGCCTGAAGGCGGAGCTCGGGTGATGGGGGGTTTGCAGAGAAAGCAGCAAGGGCAGGCAGGAAGACTGTGGCTTCTTAAATAGGCGCCTTTTGTGGAAATTGGCAATGAATGCTAAGAGATGAATCAGCTGACCTGTCTGTGACTTGCTTAAGGTGCAATTTATACTTCTGCATCGAATCGATGGCATGACCTCTGTGTAGCCCTGTCATCTGCACCTTCTCAAAAATGGAACTACACGTCGAGGCGACGTGGACTGTAAGATCTGTCCTTGGTCAGCTGGGTAGCCTTGCAATGCCTCGCAATGCCTCCAAGCCAACAGGAAGTGCTCCGTGCTACTAGTGGTGAAACCAATGGTTGTAACACGGTGGAAAAATATATTTGACTGTACCAACCCAAGCAAAATGACTCATTTCACTATCAGTATGTGATCCATTTGGTTGATGACATTTGAAAAGGCTACACAAGCTGCACGTATACAATTTTACCCCCATTCACATTAGCAGAGGACTTAACCGGAAGTTAGCCTGCTTGGCCGGCAAAAGTCGACACAGTGGACACTGTAGTGCTACCGCCAACTAGCGTTTGGCGGTGTACTTGCAGAACAATGGAGACACCAACGCCCAAGTATAAATGCATGGCTATGTGCATAGCTACACTGTAGGCTACGATGCAGGAGTATAAATCAAGTTTAATTGGTTCAAATTGGATTGTGAGCTGAGCTTGACTTTGTTGCCTGCCTGGACTAACTTAATATCAGATGCTGTGTAGCTGCTAAATTTGTAGATCTATAGTTTGTATATACATCACCCACCAGGTAAAATAGTTTAGGGCTGTGCATTAACTTAGAATAACAATCTGCTGCATCACAGGCGTCCAGTTATTCTCTTCATTGGCAGAAATGAACACACAGCTGCCAGATAACAAAGAAGAGTTCTTGGTGTTATAAACCACCAAAGTGCATTACTTTGATGTATTTCATTCAATGGTCAGCAGTTTTTTAGCTCATGTCTTTACTTTTTCTTCAGGAACATCTCATCCAAATACAAGAACATAATTTCCGAAAATTTTCCGGTCCAACCAGGACCTCCTGCTGTCTACCAGCTGAGACTACAGGAAGAGAATATTGATAAAAAAGTCAGAAGAATGACTCTTGGTGAAAGAAATGTGACCAAGATAAACAAAACCATCTTGCTTGTGGGTGAAACAGGAACAGGAAAATCTACTCTGATCAACGCTCTGGTCAACTACGCCATGGGAGTGAAGTGGGAGGACGATGTCTGGTTTCAGATCGTAGAGGAGGAGAAGAGAAGCCAATCTCAGAGTCAGACATCAGATGTGATCATGTACCAGATCTTTGGTTTTGAAGGTGAAACTCTTCCCTACTCTCTGACCATCATCGATACTCCTGGATACGGAGACACCAGAGGGAACGAAGAAGATGACATCGTCAAGCAAAGTTTATGTCTGTTGTTCAACAAAGGAGGAGTTCATGAGATGAATGCAGTGGGTCTGGTGCTGAAAGCAACTGAGAATCGACTGAGTGACCGACTGAGGTACATCTTTGATTCAGTGGTGTCTCTGTTTGGAAAAGACATGGAGAAGAACATTGTTGCTCTCATCACACACTCAGATGGTCTGACACCTGAAAATGTTCTACAGGCTCTGAAAGATGCAAAAATTAAATGTGCCAAAGACGAGGAGAATGAGCCTGTTCACTTTATGTTCAATAACCGCCAGAGCACAGAGAGAACAAAGAAGAATAAGGTTCCTATGAAAAATGCATGGGACGTAACAAAGGGAGGAATCGATCAGTTCACAGAGTTTCTGGAAAAAACTTCACCTCACAATCTGATGGCAACTGTTGAAGTGTTGAATTCACAACTCAGACTGACAGCCTGCATCCAAAACCTGAAAGAGAGAGTTGAGACGACTGAACTAAAACAGAGAGAAAACCAACAGACTCAGGAAGCTCTGAAGAAACATGAAGAAGAGATGAAGAGAAATGAGAAGTTCACTGTAGAAGTTGAAGAGGTCTACAAAGAAAAAGAAAGTATCAGAGGTGGGTGGTGGGGTTGGGGGCTGTTTTATGAAGGAGCAACCTGCTGTACAGTCTGTGAGGAGAACTGTCACTATCCTGGATGCACAATGGCCCCAAGTCCAGAAAGCTGTCAGGTCATGAAAGATGGCCGCTGCACTTCATGTACCAGGAAGTGTCCTGTATCAGATCATGTGAAAGAAAACTGGATCTATGTGACCAAGACAAGGAAAGTTCAGAAGACGCTGAGAGATGTGAAAGAGAAGTATGAAAGAGGTAAAGCAGGCTGTGAGGAGACAACAAGCCTTTTGGAAACTTTAGAAAAGCAAATGGAAAAACTTCAGAAAGAAAAAGATCAGATGTTGGAAAAGTCCTTCGAGCTTGTTGTCAAACTGGATCAGATCGCCCTGAATGCTGATTCACTGTCCACTCATGTCCACTTGGACTTCCTGATTGAGAAGATGAAGGAGAAAGGAGACGCAGAGAAGGTCCAGAAACTGGAAGAGATGAAGAGTCGAGAGGATGAAGGAACCAGGGCAGCTCTGCGGTACAGATTCGGTAAACTAGCAGCAGCTGGTGAAGCAGCTGTTAAAGCAGCTGTTACAGCAGCTAAAGCAGCAGTGATGAAGCAGGTGAACAACCTCAGTGTGAGCAGCAGCTGTGCAGAAAACAAGCTCTACACTGTTGATCCAGATGTTTAAACATCACAAAAGCTTTTCATTATAGTTCTATGAAGTGTGATGATGATGTCATAACTTCAAATGTAATCACCTTTTAAATGTCAGATGTGTACTTCCTGGAAACAGCGCCCTCTGCCCTGGATCCACCTGGGACACAGCTAGCAGCTCTGGTTTAAAGGAGTGAGGAC
The DNA here is from genome assembly GCA_024633595.2 of Lepomis macrochirus. Taxonomy (NCBI): domain Eukaryota; kingdom Metazoa; phylum Chordata; class Actinopteri; order Centrarchiformes; family Centrarchidae; genus Lepomis; species Lepomis macrochirus. The sequence continues at coordinate 27,989,332 of JALXJV020000019.1, forward strand.
GCCCCCTGGTGTTTCATGCTGAGTACAACAGCTCCCTCCCTCCCCCACATCACAAACTAAACACAGTCAGATCCTGTTGGACTAAATCCATTTCTTTTTTCTCTTCTAATCGTGTGTTTTTTCCTCTCTGATTATGTTTCTGCTAGTATGAATAGATGTGTCTTATATATCCACCATGATATCACAATGTTGAAGCTGTTGGGAAACTAAAGTGAACTCATTATAAAGGAGTTTAGCCTGGAGGGGGGGGTTGAAACCTCTTCCTGTGTTCTGAGAATGTTAATAATATATCTTAATATCTTTCTCAATAATAAAGAAGATTACAGTTAATGTGTGTTGTATCAAAGTCCTATAAGAGCTGAGGACAGACTGCCTCTCCTCAGTCACACCTGTGTAATGCTGATGATGCTCTGAGCTGCAAACAATAAAGATCTGCTGACATTATGAAGATTGTGTCTTGAAAATTCTGAATGAGATTTAACTTACAAACGAGTTTTTGAGAGTGAAATTTTATTTCAATGTAAATAACTGTGAAATTTATTAAAAGCAAAGTGAAAGTCCAAGAAGATGGCGAACTAACCGGTGACAGAGAAGTCAGTCAAGTTTGGTTTGTTTGTTAGTGATGCTCTCGGGGAAAGTTCTTTATACATTTGTGTAGATTCTTTAAGATTAAAACCAGTTTGAACAATTAGAAGAATTTGTTAACTAATTTGTTAATTAGAATTTGTTTAGTTTTATTATTAATCAGATTTAAGTTTGAGCACTTATTTATTATTTATAACGCTACTTATTTATTTGATTAGTTACATCATTCATTTATCTGATGCTTTTTTTCAAAGCGACTTACAATTGCTATACATGTCCTCTGAAGCAACGAGGGGTTAAGTGTCTTGCTCAGGGACACAGTGGTGGATGGGTCACAGTGGGAAGTTGAACCCAGCTCTCCTACACCAAAGGCACGTGTCCTCACTTGAGGCCAATGATGCTGCACTCCTGTCCTCCTTCTCAACAAGCATCAGCGCTGCCAAACCTGCATCCTATAATAACAGAATCAGCAGTGTCACTGACTCAAGGAAATTATTCTCCACTCCTCCTCCACCTCCAGCACCCACAGACTTGTCTGCTGATCCCTTTGCTGCCTTCTTCACAGGCAAAGTGGCAGCTATAACTAACCAGTTCTCTAAACCACTTAAAGTCAACCAGTCTGTTCCCACAACTGGTCTAATCACTGTGCGAGCACGGCACAAGAAAAGCTACCATGTCATACATGTCTCACTCCATCTCCCTCAGGAAACACCAAACCTAC